>APFE030198887.1:5095-52230 GCA_000404065.3 Pinus taeda | reverse complement strand
TTTAGGGGGCAATCTGTTACACTGAAATTTGTCACCATGAATATCTGCAGTTAATATGGCTCCATCAATAGTCATATTATCCTCCTTGTCAAGCCTTATACCTCTGCTCTCCATGTCAAAACTTCAAAAAAGAGAGAAAGTCATTAAAAATCATGTTTATCTCTGGGTACGCAGGTTCTCTCTACCTTGCCTGCGTGTACGCATCCCAAGCTCATTGTACCTGCGTACTTTTACGCTCTGTAAGTCAAGGGATGGGTGCATACTCCTGTAAAGGTCAAAAGGCGCGAGTTTCATCTTAAAAAAGTTACTTGTGGTCACTTCTAGAGCTTTCTAGAAGAGTGTTTGACGTGTATTGAGTGCCCCAGATGGTTCATGCATCCCTATGATAGAGGAACTTATCCCATCAAGAGAGGAACTACCCATCCAAAAGAGGGAGTATCCCATTGATGTTGGACCTGAATAACTTCCTCTAGAACACTATAAATACAGGCATTGGGCCAAAGGAGGGGAGGTTGAAAGCTAAACATTCCAAAGGGTAGATGCTGCTGGAATTAGGACTTCCTTGTAGAAGCTTGTGAGTAGAGATTACCATCCTTTTTCTTGTTTCATTTGGAAGTGGGTGAGCTTATCAAAGTAAAGGAAAACTCTTGCTGGACCCTGGGAGGAACTTGCACAACACCAAGGCTCAGGTTGTAATGGTTTCTTTTTTTTCCTATTAATACAAATAAGTCCATTCTTCTCAACAATTTGTTATTAATGAGTTGTTTCATATACTCCTTGGTCTATATGTTGAATATGTTTTATTTTATGGGATATTCAAGTGTTATGTAATCGTTTGATTGTTAGTGAATGTAGGTTTCGAAGTGAAGGAGGAGCTCATCCGAATCGACGAGGCTGGACTACTACAACAGCGTTGGACTACAGGTAGGATCTAAAACACTTGATTTCTCGTGTGATAAATGCATGTTTAGAGAAGGATTGCTCTTAATTGTCTTGTTTGTCACTAGAAAGCCTTAGGCTTCTAGGGAGGTTGGTTTTGTCTGCAAGATTAACTCTTTCCGCATGACAGGATTATTTGATTGAATACATACTCCAAAGTCCAACTCCCAGTACATTGTCCTTAGAAGAAGTAGTGAAGGAAACCTAGAACAACCATCAAATTGATCTATGCTTAGCCGATTCCAACCCTCTCCATGTTAAAACCATAGAATTCGGCCCTGCGAGAGCTTTGAAAATAAATCCATCTCTTTTTGTTCTCCAAGAAGAAAAGTTGTGCAACATGCCAAAGGAACATCTGGATGCCTTTTCTTGGAGTTATAAAGAAATGAAGGGAGTGCACCCCTCAGTGTGTACTCACCACATATATATCAAAGAAAGGTGCAAGCCAGTCTGGAAACCCCAAAGGAGGATGAATCCAAATCTTAAATATATATTCAAAGAAGAACTGCAAAAGCTGCTAGATGCAGGATTCATTTACCCTATCTCAAATAGTGAGTGGGTCTCTCCTTTGGTGTTGGTTCCAAATAAAAATGGTAAGTGGAGGATTTGTGTCGATTATAGGGAGTTAAACAAAGCCACAAAGAAGGACCATTTCCCTCTACCTTTCATTGACCAAGTGCTAGATGGCCTGGCAGGGAAAATGTTCTCTTTCCTAGATGGATTAAGATGGTATAATCAAATCCATATCAGCCTAGAAGACGAGGATAAAAACACCTTCACTTGTCCTTGGGGTATTTTTGCCTATATGGTCCTTCCTTTTGGCCTATGCAATGCTCTTGCCACTTTCCAGAGAGTAATCCTGAGTATCTTTACCGAGTTAGTCCATGATGTGGTAGAAATTTATATGGATGATTTTACACCTTATGGAGGTGATTTCCAGGAATATCTATCCAACTTAGGTAAGGTGCTGCACAAATTCATTGAAATGAACCTGTCTCTCAGTCCCAAAAAATGTGAATTCTTAATGACTGCAAGGACAGTGCTAGGTTATTCAATATCTTAGAAAGGACTACAGGTGGACCCAAACAAATTAGCTATCATCCAAAGGGTCCCACCTCCACAAAATCAAAGAGATGTCAAAAGTTTCCTAGGGTTAGCTGGATACTACCGAAGGTTTATAAAAGACTTCAACAAGTTGGCTTCTCCTTTATTTGGGTTGTTGGCCAAAGACTCTGAGTTTGTATGGTCAAAAAGCTGTCAAGAGGCCCTGGACACCCTGAAGGACAAGTTGACCACTACACTGATTCTCCGAGGCCCAAATTAGGCCCTCCCTTTTCATATTCATGTTGATGTCTCACACAAAGCCATAGGAGAAGCCCTAGGCCAGTTAGATGAAAAATTTCCTTATGCCATTTACTTTATCAGTAAGAATTTGTCAAAGGCCGAACTAAACTACACAGTGACTAAAAAGGATCTCATGGCTATTGTGCATTCATTGAACAAATTTAGGCATTATATTACAAGTTATCAACCATTTTTACATACTTACCATGATGCAATCAAATATTCAATGAATAAAACGAATGTGAATGCCTGGATAATTAGATGGTTAATTTTACTACATTAGTTTGATCTAAATATTGTTGATAAGCCTGACAAGGAAAATGTTGTTGCAGTTTTTTATCCAGATTAACTTTCCCTGCAGGTGAGGAGGGAATAGTTGATGATTAGTTACAGGATGATCACTTATTCGCCATTTCAATTCTCTCTCCATGATTTGCTGACATAGAAAACTATTTGGTATCTGCATAGTTCCCACCGAATTTGTCCTCCAAAGACAAAAGAAAGATTGTGAGGAAAAGCACCCTCTTCACTTGGATTGGGGCCAACCTCTTCAACTAGGCCTGGATCAAATTCCGAGAAGGTGTGTCAAGGAGGAGAAGGTCTTTGACATCCTTCTGACCTGTCATGATGGGCCTTGTGGAGGTTACTTTGCAGCAAAGAAGACAAAATTTAAAGTGTTACAAGCCGGTTATTGTTAGCCTACTCTTCATCAGGATGTGAAAAGATATACTAGTCAGTGTGATCGGTGCTAAAGGATGGGAAAGCCTATTCCAAGAGATGAAATTCCTCTACAACCTCAACTGACTTTTGAGCCATTTGACAAGTGGGGCATGGACTTCATTGGGCCTATTGACCATCCTTCTAAGCAAAAGTAGTATATCATTGTGTGCACTGACTATCTGACTAAGTGGGCTAAAACCAAGGCAATTAAGGAAACAACAGAGGAGAAGGTGGCTGATTTCTTAAGGGAGAATGTATTTTACAAATTTGGGTACTCTAGAGAACTGGTCACTGATAAAGGTAGCCAGTTTACCTCCAACATGATTGAAGGCTTGTTAATCCAGCATAAGATCAAGCATAGAACCTCCACTCCCAGTCAACCACAAGATAATCGACAAGTGGAGGTGACCAACAGAGCGCTGGAGGGCATCTTGACCAAAGTGGTTAGCAGTAGCAGGAAAGATTGGGAAGATTGACTAGTTGAGGACACCTGGGCCTATAATACCACCTGGAAGACCAACACTAGATTCACACCCTATGAGCTAGTCTATGGGAAAAGTGTCCTATTGTCCATTGAATTTGAGTATAATACATTGAGGATGGCAGCCCAACTAGATCTAGATCTCAACAGTGCACAAAAAGGGAGATTGCTCCAGTTGAATGGTTTAGATGAGTTCAGAATGCAGGCCCACCTACACACAGAGGTAACTCAAATTCAGAGGAAGATTTGACATGATAAGAACATCAAAATAAGTAATTTCAGGAAGGTGATTGGGCCTTGTTATATGATTCTAGATATAAAGACTTTAAGGGCAATTTAAGGACAAGATGGTTAGGGCCTTATGTTATAGAGAGATGTCATGATAATGGTTCAATGTAGATTAGAACCATAGATGCAGAGGCCATTCTTTTACTTGTTAATGGGCACAGATTGAAAGTTTACAAAAGGCCATTGTCAAAGCAAGAGTTCATTGATGGTATCAATAAAACAGTGATGGTGGTGGAGCAAATATCAACTCTTGCCTCATCAAGTCACTAATAAAAGAAAAAAGAAAAGAAAAATAAGGAGACTCAGGTGAAAATGTCCATGAGGCGCTTGAGTCCCACTATTGGGCTGAAAACCTCTTGGGGCAGCCCAATGGTGTCAAAAAGAAAAAAAAAAAGAGAAATAAAAGGATCTGTAGGTGAAAACCTCTCTTGAGGTGCCCATGGAAAGCAACTAGAATGAAAGCCTCTTGGAGGTAGACTAGTTGTTTTCAAAAAAATAAATAAAAAAAGAAAAGAAAAGAAAAATCATGAAAATTGTTTGCAGGTCAGCAGGAGGACGATCAAAGAGCAAATGAGAATCAAAAGGGACATGTTCCACTCATATTTTTATTTCTCCATCCATTATCCTTCACCATTCCACTATTCCTTCCATTTTTTCACTCATTTGCCTCAGTTTGCAAGGGTACTGTGTTTTCTACAAGATTCCTTGTAAACCTACAGGAGCCCCTGAAAACCTATAGGATGATCCTGTAGGAATTAAAGTGGCTTCAGAATCCTAAAATGAGTAACCCTAGGGAAAGGAAAGGACCTACCCATTTCAAAAAAATAAAAAACCCTACATCACAATTACATTATCATACCTCTCTCCACCTTGATCACCCCTGCATTCATCATAAAAAAAATCAGTTTTCAAAAAATTCATAGTCTTTAAGAGAAAACACAAAGAAAGGATGAAATAGAGAGTAGAGGGGAACAAAACCTGAATGTATTTCTCATTATTCACACTCCTAGACCTCCTCTCTATCCATGTCATCATCCTCAAGTCCCAACAGTGGAAATGATTAAAAATTTTGAGGGAGAAGCAGCGATAAGACATCTTCTAGGAAATCCTGTAGTAGCCTATCCCACAAAATAAAAATCATGAGTTGCAACAAGCTTCCAGCATGGATATCCAAGGGTAGAAGAAACTCCAGAGTAGCAGCAACAAAATCATCTTCAACACCAGGTACCTGCATATTAAGGAAATCATCGAAGGGCAAGATATATATAAAAAAAGGAGGGAGAAATAACATGCAGCCAACACACAACAAGCACCTCATGTCCTCAACAAACTACAACAAGGTATTATCGCCACAGGTAAGTATCTCACTTCACTCTCTCATTTGCATAAAGTAATCAAAAGATGTAAATATTGTGGATGAGTTGGTTTATAAGTGAAAGGTGGCCAATTAACTTGGCCACCTTCGTTCAGTCAGCGAGGACAAAACAATTAGTCCCCACACACATGGCAACAGTCAATTCAAAGAAAACAAGAATGAGGTTAGAAGAAGTTGAGATTACGGATGCCTGAAGTGGGAGTTGATTACGAGGAGAAGGGAATGATGATGTGGTAGTGAGGACCAATGGTCCAAAATTAGTAAAAAATCGTACCTCTACTGCTAGCACACCACCTCACTCAACTCAACCATAAGAGGAAATAAACGTTGATCCCCATGCACTCATGCATTCATCTTCTCAAGGCTCACTCTAGAAAAGTCAGTCTCATACCCAAGCAACCTTCAGAAGAGAAAAATTTCATCTTTCTCCTGCACAGGACCTCCTACAAGATCACATAGGAAATCCTACAGGATCACACATGAATCCTACATGATACAGTCAGGCAGTCTGCAGGATTGGCAGAGAGCAGTTTCAAAGGAGGAAACACAAGGGTTGGCTACAACAAGCACCATGAGGAGGTAGGCTCTACATTTCCTTCCATTTTTCCAAGTGAAAAGAACATAAAAATCTCCTAGTTTGATTGAATTTGATAGCTGTGTGAGGGAATAACAGTCCCATTTCCTCCTTCATTAAAACTTGTATCATACATCTCTTCTCCTCAAAATTCACCAAACAAAATGACAGGGGTTTTAATAGAAGAGAGCCCATCAACACTATGAGGATTCACCAACACCGTCCTGTGCTAGAAATCTTCACAAGGCATAATTGGATGGGGTATTTTGAGAAATTAAGGGGGTATGATGATGATGTAGCCTGAGATTTTGCTCTCTCCCTCATTCAACTAACAAGAACCCATGCCACTGTGGTGGTGAGAGGTCTCTCCATAGAGCTCACCCCTAAACTCATAAGAATAATTACCACACTTCCCCTGGGAGTGCCTTGGAGAAAGGAAGACAAGGGGGATAGCCAAACTGCCAAAAAGAAATTCTTTTTAGAGGGAGAGGAGCCCATTGAAGACAAGAATGGAGTAAGGAGAACAAGCCTACCATGCCCCTGGAATGAGGTAAGCTACCACCTTATAATATACATATCATGTGAAGGTAGGTATAGTGTGGTGTATGGATATCACTTTAGGATTCTTGAAGAATTGAGGTTTGGAGCAGAAACACCTCCTCACCACAAGCTTAGCATACCATACTTCCTTCTGCAATCACTGATAGATACAAGCATAAAGGTGTAGGAAGGAAACTACCAACAGTTAGCCCACCATGGGTTAATTAGAATCATCATAGAAGATTCCCTCTAAAACCTCAGAATTACTATCCAATGGCAATTTTCAGAGACATGTAGACAACTGAGGATATCAAAGCCCTCACATATGATATTAGCCTTACTGTCAGTGAAAAGGATGAAGAAGAGATTGAAACATATGGAGAAGAATCAGAGAGGGATGAAGAGGAGATAAATGACGATGAAGACGTAGAGAAAGTGGAAGAAGGTGATGAAGAAATAGAGGAAGATGTCAAGGAGGACACTAATAAACAAGATGAGGATCTAGAGGAAGAAGAAGAGGGGAAAGACAAAGGTGAAAAGGGCAATGGAAAAGAAGAGGCATAAGACAAGGAGGAGTCACCCAAGATGTCTCTAGAACCCACTGAGAAAGAGGCAGCAACTACCCTCACTGCTCTTAGCACCCCTATCAAACAAAAAGAAAAAAGATAGAGGCAAACCCCCTTATACTTCAGAACAAGAAAAAGTAAAAGGATAACTTAGGGAAAAACCCAAATTCCAACCAAGGTTCTCATTGTTATTGAGGACTCACCTAAACAACAGGAGAAGATGGATCCTCTTACATAAACTCAAGAAGAAGGATCCTCGGCACAAACCTCCCCTAAGTCTCCTATCACCTATGTGAGAAGGCCGGCAACTAGATCCACCTCATCCAAAGGAAAATACATCCTACAGGATACACAACAGGACCTACAGGAAGCCGAGGCAATCCTATAGGAAACTATGCTAAACCTATAGGAAACTCAAAAGTTGGAAAAGGAAGGAAGTATGCAGCCAGAAACAAAGAGAGAGGACCCAGAGCTAAGGGAACCTAGTCCTCAACCAAACCTTGATTCCTACTACAAATTTATTGAGGGGGGTAGGGTCATTCTACAAAAAAATTCCATTCCATTATTTTTTGAGCTTGAGAAAGAAAGAGCCAGAACACATAGATGGATGCAGATTGCCAAGTCCAAGGGAGTGGAGGACATTGGTCACATGGAGGAAAAGCTCAAAGAGATGGGCATAAAACTAGGTAGCCTAAGGGACAGAGAGGCCATAATGAAGGCTCAGTTGGAGGCAGAAAATGCATGGTTGAAAGGACAACTGCAAGAAAGAGAGAACCAATTGGCATCCATGGCCAGCCTATCTTTGGAAGCAATCCATTACAGGATGCCAACGAAGTCCTATGCATTATACCTTAAGGAACAATGGCTACAGTTCCAAATCAAGACCCTAGCATAGAGAGGCACTATCCATTCCAAGATTATAGACAGTTCATTGATCTTTGTGATCAAAGTACATTAGAGGATAGGGCTAAGATGTCTGAGTTCTACTTGCATAAAATAGCTTTGACATATATGAATGTATGGGACCCTAATGCAAAGCTGGGGGACTTATAATTGATGGCTTTGGCATCATGGATGAACCATGAGGAAGAAAGGGCTATAGAAATGAAGAAGATATTGGCAAGGGAACAAAATGAACCTCTCATGATAAATGCTAAGCACTCCAATTCAATGGCTGTCATTAGCACACATAATTTAATTGCATATGATCCTCAACTTCCACCTAGGTATCTTACTGCCCAAGAGCAAGAAATTACACATTTTGAGGATATGTTCAGACTGTTAGGGGATGACAACATGCAGGCTTGCTAAAGGAGATGGAATACTTTGCCATATAGTTTTAAAATCAGAGTATCGTTCTCCTCAAAGGATGAGAGAAGCACTGAACAGGACACTCACATACAAACAAACCATCCAAAGGCTCAAAGTCAATTGGATTGGCTTGAGGCTCAGTCCACCATTTCTCTTGGGGATGTTAGAAGGAAGGAAGGAAGAGGAAGAAAGAAAGTAGTGGGAGGAGGTAGAAAGGGAGGCAATATTCTATGCATAAGAAGAGGAAACCACAACAGAAGCATGGGATGTCAGGGAGGCCACAAGAGCTATGAAAGACATGGATATTGGTTGATTTGCTCAGAGGATGAGCAACACTTTCAGTAGGGGGTGATGATGAGCCTCATAATTGGGTAACTATATGGACCTTAAGTCACCTCCTAGCTTAGTAAAATAAACTCTTCTCACAATTTATTACATGTTTTGATTATATTTTGTTTAATGAGATGAGCTAAAGTGAGATATTATGCCTAGTGGACTAATATGCATTGAATGCAGGTTTGAAAGAGAAAATCAAGGAATTTTGGCAAGATTAAGGTTTGAAACTTGAATGGGACAAGGGAGAGAGATTATAGGAGGTAAATCCTCCTCATTTACTCCTCCCTCATTCAAATATTCCTCCATTAATCACATCAGCTCAAAGTACAAGCAACCAAGTCATGAAGATCAAAAGGCAACCGATCAAGTGATAGTCAAAGAGTTAGTTCATCTCAAGTTTGGGAGCTGAGCCTCCCTAGATTTAAGGAAGTCACTGGGGACTTAAGTTGTATAAATAAAGAGGCCTAGAGCCTCATTAGGATTCAAATTTTTGTTGTAAAAACACTAGTTATTTTTGAGTTCCAGACTTGTGGAAGACATTGCTATATAATTCTTTGTTTTGATAATGAGAATGAGTTTTTTTATGATCCAATACTAAGTTAACTCAAAGGGCTGAAGCTCTTGGGTTAGGGCTCAACCCTAGTAGCAAAGGATCCTCTTCTTGTATATGCATGCTTAGATTAGTTTCATAGATTCATGATTAAATTGTCCTTAGAAGCATTTCATTGTAGGCAGTGTAGATTTGATTAGTTTGTTTATTAGTTTGCTTCCATTTGTGCTTTACTTCAACAACAGGTTAGTAGGAAAAAGGCATCACAAAGCTGTCAGTAGGTGTTTTAGCCTCACTTCTTCCTTCAGGGATCATGACTTGAGGAAAGGACCCCTATGAAGCCCCAAAAATATAGATTTCTATTTTCTCATAGAATTTATAGTTTCTGTACTTGAACTAGCATTTGACCAGTTTGCAAGTGTAGGGTTTAATTACCATCTCTTCCACCTTCAGTCTTACAGTAGATCTCATCAATGATTCCATTTTATTCTGCAAGTTTCCTCATGCATGAAGTAGACAGCTAGCTCATTAAACTTTGCTTTTCTAGCTTATTAGAATTCTTCTTGTTTACATGATTTTTTGGCAAATACCAATGTTTGATGCAGAGCAAGTGTTTCAGAAGTAGAGAGCGATCCCATAGCAAGAAACCACCTTCCAGCTTCATACATCCATAATCATTCCTTGCTTTCACTAAGACCTTCACCAATTTCATCATTTTACATAGAAACTCCTCCAAGCATGTTGAGCAAATCCAACCATGTCCTAACCTTGGTCTTGAGTTCTGAGTGACCCTAGGCATTTTATTACTCCATTCCACCTACCAACCACCTTCCCTAAGCCTTCCATCACCTCCAATACCCATTTTTTTTTCTCTTGACTGTATCCTGTAGAAATACAAGGAATCCTGTAGGTTCTTAGGACATCCTGTAGGTTTTCCTGTAGTGGCCTGTTTTGAGGCTAAATTGAGGGAAAACCTCAAGGAAGCCACACAAGTGTACCTGAGGGTCTCCCAAACCTCCCAACCATCCACCAGAATTCCTAAGCCATCTGCCACATCACCAAAATAGATTAGGGTTTACCCTTGATTTTCCATAAAAAGAATAAAAAGAAAAAACAAATTTATTTCAGTCCTTTGCATGCATAGTAGTGATGTTTGATGTTTTGAACTTCCATGTTTTAGACAATAGCATTTCATACATTTTAGCTTGGCATTCTTGTAAAGCATAGTTTCTCAGCAGTTAGTTAGAGAATGGTGTGTTTTTAGCATAGGATTTTAGTCATTTTCCTTATTACAGTAGACAAGCTTTCTGCTAGAGTAGATTTCTCTTTCTCTCATCAGTAATCAAGCTTCTTCTGAATCCATAGAAGTCTAGATTGAACACCCTAGTGGTCTCTCGCCAACTGAACAATGACAAAAGGTAGAACCATCAATTTTACTTGTGTATACAACACTTTCACCTCCAAGTTTGTAAGAACCCCATATTGATAAAGTAAAGCTGGTAGCTCCATGAGTTGCAACATTCTTGCTGCAATACTGGTTCTCATCAGGTAGCTAGTGCTGCAACTGTGGGCTGACTTAGGTAGTTTTCAACATGATTGGTGCTGCCCTTTTTGTATTTGATGTTCAAGTGGAGTTGTTGTTGATATGCAGACCACTTCTGATGGCGATTGTTCTGCAACTTCCCTTGTGTTTATATAAACCTAAGATGTAGGTGATTAGTGTGGGTGAACATCTACTTCCACAGAATGTCATGCTTCCATTGCCAACAATTCTGCACGATGGAATACATCTCTTTATCATAGGTGGGGCAAAGTGTCTCACTATGATAGGCCACTGTATGACCATGCTAGGTGAGGAATACACAATTAGCATAGTGAGAGGTGTCTATCTTAAGTTCAAATGAATGTTGCAGGTATGGCAGTGTGAGTACTGGTGTAGAGTAGAGTAGGTGATTCAACTCAATGAATGCCTTTTGTTGGGACTTGGACTAGGAAAACTTTGCTTTTTCCCTGCCCTTAGTAATTTGACTCAAAGGCTAAGTCATATGGGAGAATCCCAGCACGAACATCGATAAAAATTTTCAAAGCCTAAAAAGCTACGAAGCTCTGTTAGATTGGTCGGGGCTGGCCAAGCTCGAATGACTTGGATCTTAGTCGGATCCACATGCAAGCCACACTCATCTATGATGTAACCTAGGTATTGGAACTGACTCATGCCAAAGGTGCATTTCTCCAAGTTGGCACATAGTTTGTGTTGCCGAAGGGTTTGAAGGACCTACTGAATGTGTTGCAAGTGTTCTTCCCAACTCTCGTTGAATATGAGGATGCCATCTAGATAAACAAAAACAAATGAGTTTGTGAAGGGTCACATGATGTCATCCATTAGGCTCATAAAAGTAGTAGCGACATTTGTCAACCTGTAGGGCATAACCAACCATTCAAAAAGGCCTTCCTTGGATTTGAAGGCGGTCTTCCATACATATGTGGGATTTATTGGAATTGCATCATAGCTAGACTTCAGGTCAATCTTGCTGAAATACTTGGCCCCCTTGAGTTGGTCCAGAAGGTCATCAATCAGTGGGATTAGATACTTGTTCATGAAAATGATTATGTTTAGTGCCCGATAATAAATGCAGAGCCTCCAAGTCCCATCCTTCTTCTGTACAAGTACAATTAGGCTCCCACAAGCGGAGGAACTTGGTCAGATTTTCCCTTTTTACAGCAAATCCTGGAATTTCCATTTGATCTCTTCATTTTCCAGAATGGAGTGATAATATATCAGTCCATTGGGTAGAGGTGCTCCAGTAGCTAGATTGATCAAATTCTTGACTTGATAGTGCAAGGTTACCCCTGTGGGTGAGGATAAGGTGTCCCTGTATTCTTCCACGACCGTATCCACCTGATTCTACTGCATGGAGGAGACCTTCCTAGGGCCATGAATGTGGCTATGATCTTCCCATTATATTGAGAATGAATGGGAAAGAAAACAAATTGCCCAGTCTAAGAGATGAACTTACTGCATTGTTTAGCAGATATCAAAGAGATAGAGGTAGGCGAGGCTACCTCTGGTATCGTATAAAAGTTATTACCTAAGGAAATAATAACAGAGCGAGGTATAGATTCATATACATCATGCTGCTTCCACAAGTACGGTAGTCCTAGTAGTACAGAACAAACCTCAAGAGGAGAAACATCACATAGTACCTCATTCGTGAAGGGCTTGATGTTGTAGGGAAGACGACATTGCTTGCTGACGCGAAGATCTCATCCTTGGTGAAGCCACCCAATGGTGTATGGATGCATATATGATATAGTCGGTAGACCCAACCACTTTACGACCTCTACTGAAATGAGGTTATTTTGGCTCCCACTGTCGATAATGAGATGCATTAGGGAACCCTTCACCCACATCTTGTTGGAAATAATACTGAGAGGGGGGGTGAATTAGTATTATCAGATCAATAATTTAATTTTCCAAACATATTTTTATACACTACTTCATCTAAGTGAACTAGCGTGTATATGTGGCTGTACTTAAGGAAACCAGCGTATATGCAGAGAACTTTTGATTTACTCAATTTGTCATGCATTGAACTTTAACCAGTATATCAAAAATTTATTAGACAATGCAGTAAAAGTTGAATAAAGCATCACACATAAGCAACACACATGAACACCAAGATATAAGGTGGAAACCCAATGTGGGTGAAAACCACCTGCTGCAGTCGTCTTTGTCTTCTTTTAATAATAAGAAAATCTGTTTACAATTTTGTATTGGTGCAAACTTATAACAGTACGCAGGCTTCTACCTGTAGAAGGTTACAACCTTCTCTCGTTATCCAGCATCTCCTGGAAGGGAGCTACAGCCCCCTAACTCTTGTACTAGCCGATATGTTTACTAGTACGTAGGCTACGACCTACAGAAGGCTACGACCTTCTTTCTTCAACCAAGGACCAGATTTCATAAATTTTTAGACTAGATCCATCAACAACATCATAACTGTAATTCAATCATCAAATACATCTGCATCAACCAATTACTTTCTGAACCAACCACAACCGAATCAATCAATCACTTTGACAACTCATCAATTTGATTATTCAGAATATTGTCACCAGAATGCAGTAACCAGAACCCAGAATTCTGCAACAGTAAATAGAAACAACTGAAACATATTTTATAAGGTATACGCTACTCCATGTGTCAAACCTATGTGTATACGTGCTTTTCTCAAATCCAACCAACATATACATCTGCAAATATTAATTTATAATTATGCAGCTATTCCAGACTTCAGTTATACCCAGATCATAATATTTACAGAAAAATACATGGTCAGTATATAGATCTAGAATAAACATGATCAAACCATATAAAGATAGTTCAATTCAAGTCTTAGGATATTGATCCATCATTAGATCTTATCCTCCATCAACCGCAAAGGTTCATCCTTGGTTCAGATCAAGCACAACACCATAAGCCAATAACCTGCATACTAGATCTCACACTTCATCAGATATTCAATACTTGCCACCTTGGCCTAATGATCTTCTCCTCCTTTTATAGTTTTAGGCCTTTCTCAATACCATGGACCAAAACCACTTAGGACCAATATCTTGGATTAAATACCAAGGGTCAATACCCCGAACCAGATACTTTAGACCAATACCATGGATCAAAATACCATGGACCAAAAGCTTAGTTTTTCAAGGTATACGTGCTTTTCCTTCTATGAAAGTGCGTGTGTACGTTATACACTCCTTTTGTTCTATTAACCTATGTGCATACGCTGCTTGGTCAAGGTGAACCTGCGTATACCTCTCTTTCTTCATTCTTTGAAGTCTGAGCTACAATTCTTTGTTGTTGTCATGCTGTATTGTGATCTTTCATTTGAGAGAGTTGCCTTTTGAACTGATTCCTTGAAACTTCCCTGCATTTCATTACATCTGTAAACACAACTATCATGCATTCTGTCACATCTGATATCTCTCTGTCGATTCATCTAGTTACCATATAAAAGTGAGTTGTTCTGCTACAAGTGGGTTTCCATCAAGTACAACACATGCATCATAATGCCAACAATCTCCCCCTTTGGACTTGATGGCAACAGCAACACCAAGTCAATCTGCCCCTTTGACATCAAGGGAAAAGGGTCATGCTCCCCCTGAGTACATGCGGAATTCTCTGATATGCTGAAGTGCACTGATTGAGCTCCTATGATTTAGTCCATGCTCCTCCTGAGCACAAGCAAAGTCTGCAAAAGGATTTTCTACAAGAATAACATGACTATATACATCACTAATGACCTTCCTATCTCCAATGACTCATAAATACATCCATCTCCCAACCAAGTGGGGATATACCAAATTTGACTCATCGATCCAACCAAGTGGAGATATACAAATTGTTTATACATGACAAAAACAAGAAATATTACATCATCCATCCCATGCATAGTGGGGTTACAAATTAGGTTTTTTCATGACCTTTACATTAAGTGATATGCATGAAATTTATAATAAGGACATCAACAAGACCATGATAGTCATCAGCAACTATCATACACCATATATGATCTGCACCATCAGCAACATCAGGATCAACAACCTTCATCAAAAGAGTCACTTGAATCAAAACAATTATGCAGATCTATACCAAGATCTTCCAAGATAATTCCAACAATGCATTATTAGAAGCAAATGCTCCCCCTGAACCTGTGCCAGATGTTCAATGTCAGATCTGATTATTGCATATATCAGTAAGAGATATCAAATAATCATCATAAATCAGATATACATCAAGTTATCAACAACTTTATGAGGACCAATATATTTCCACATGTTATCAAACAGAGTAGATAATGGACAGAACTATATAAGACCCATTTTTGTCGAGTTTGGCCCATTGCTTTTCTTCAAACCAACATATATGGGACTGTTCCCACAGAAACGCACGTATGTACACGACTACACTTTATGAAACTCACGTATAACAACATTTCTCTGAAAAATAAGATTTAACAGCAGGATGATGCAGAAACTACTCTGAACTTTTGTCTAAGATATTCAAATGTCTCTCTGGGCAGTGGTTTAGTGAATATATCAGCAACCTATTCTTTGGAGGGAACATACTCCAATTTGACCTTTTTTTCAAGCACTTGTTCACGTAGAACATGATATTTGATGGGTATGTGCTTGGTCTTGGAGGGCATGACTGGATTCTTTGAAATACTGATCGCACTTGTATTATCACATAGAATGGAGATGGGTGGAGTACATGTGATCTGAATGTCTTGCAAGGTTTGCATCAACCAAAGTAGTTGTGTGCAACAAGGTACAATAGCCACATATTCTGCTTCAGCTGTAGATAATGCAATTTAACTTTGTTTCTTGATGAACCAGACAATAACCTGGAACCCATATAGAACGCACCACCACTAGTGCTTTTTCTGTCATCAACACTTCCTGCCCAATCTGCATCTGTATATGCATGAAGGGTAAGATCTATATCTCTAGGATACCATAAACCAAAGTTCTGTGTTCCTTGAAGATATTTGAAAATCCTTTTAACTGCCTGAAGGTGCGATTCCTTTGGATTTGCTTGGAGTCTTCCAACTATTCCTACTGCATGCATGATGTCAAGTCGGGTACCTGTTAGATAAAGCAGACTGCCAATCATGGATCTGTAAGTTGGATGATGTATTGTTGTTGATTCATCATTTGAGCTAAGATTGCATCCTGTTACCATTGGGGTACATACTAGTTTAGAATATTCCATGCCGTACTTTTTCAAGATCTGTTTGAGATATTTGGTTTGTGAAAGAAAAATACCATCTTTATTTTGTTGAACTTGTAGGCCAAGAAAATAGGTAAGCTCACTAAGCAAGGACATTTCAAATTCTTGCTGCATTACTGAAGCAAAATTATGACTCATGGATCCTTCATTGCTACCAAAAATGATATCATCAACATAAAAAAGAATTATTAGCAATTTATCAGTGTCAATCTTCGTATATAGATGGCTATCTGCTAACCCCTTTGAAAAACCTTGTTGGTGGAGATATTTGTCAAGTCGGTAATACTAGACCCTTGGAGCCTATTTTAGACCATAGAGAGCCTTTCTGACTCTGCATACAAGTTTTGCATCATTTCCAAGAATGAATCCTTCTGGTTGTTCAATATAGACTTCTTCTTCTAAGTGTCCATTAAGGAAGGCAGATTTTACATCCATTTGGTATACTTTGAATTTCTGAAAACTAGAAAGAGCAAGAAACATCCTTATGGCTTCAAGTCTAGCAACAGGTGCAAAAGTTTCTTCAAAATCTATACCTTCTTATTGATCATATCCTTTACAAACAAGTTTGGCCTTGTTTCTAATAACTTCTCCATTTTCGTTCAGCTTGTTTTTGAATATCCATTTAGTTCCTATGATATTCTTATCATGAGGTTTAGGAACTAATTCCCAAGTATTATTCTTTTCAATTTGCTCAAGTTCTTTCATTCATGGCCTTGACCCAACATTCATCTTTGCATGCTTCATTTACATTTTGAGGTTCGGTGGAGGATAACAATGCTAGATAGCTTGAAGCTTCTGTAATAGTTCTTCTTGTCTGCACACCTGCCTCTTTCTGTCCCAAAATTTGAGTCTCTGGATGATTTTTCTAAACATACCTGGACGAAGCCTTTTCTTCTACCATTATCTCTTCTTCTGGTGCTTCATTGGTTTCTTCTTTAGAATTAGTCTGATTTGATGTGGAAGGATAATCCTCATCTTCTTCATAGTCTTCGGTTTTTATTTGCTTTGGATTTTTTCATACTTCATCAACCACAACATCAATACTTTCAATAATTTTTCCAAGTATTTTATTATAATATTTATATCCTTTACTTCGGGAAGAGTAACCAAGGAGAATACCTTCATCTGCTCTAGGTTCAAACTTACCAAGTTTTTCATCAGCCCTTTTGATGTAACATTTGCTTCCAAAAACTTTGAAGTATTTTATAGTAGGAGTCTTACCATACCAAAGTTCATGTGGAGTTTGAGTTTTGTTTACTCGAACATTTTCTTGGTTGAGAATAGTGACAGCAACGAATGCATCTTCACCCCAGAAGGTTGCAGGAGTTTCAAACTCATCTAGCATAGTACGTGCCATTTGTTGAACAGTTCTGTTCATCCTTTCTACCACTCCATTTTGCTGAGTCCTTGCAGTGGATAATTGCCTTTTTATTCCATGTTATTCACAAAAGTCAAAGAATTCATCCGAGGTAAATTCCCCTCCTCGATCAGATCTGAGACATTTGATTTTGGGATCTAATTCATTTTGAACCAAAGCTTTGAAGGCTTTGAATTTTTCAAATGCTTCATCTTTATGCTTTAGAAGTCCTATCCAACACATTCTGGAAAAATCATCAATGAACAATATAAAGTATTCTTCTCCACGAGGTGACTTTTTCCTTGATGGTCCATATAAATCAGTGTGAACAAGTTCAAGGGGCTTACTAGCTAATCCTTCCTTTTCAGGGAAGTGCGATTTGGTTTGCTTACCAAATTGACATGATTTTCATATTGTATTTTCTGGAATGCTGATATCAAGAAGATCATGAAAAGCCTGGAATCTGCATGTTGTTCTTATTTGAGAGAAGCTTAGATGCCCCAATCTTCTATGCCATAGCCAGTGTTCATCATTTTTTCTTAGATAACACTTTTTTTGTCCTCCCTTGAGTATGTATAAGTTGTTTGGAGTTCTTATACCTTTGATCACAGTTTCTCCTGTATCAAGCTCATGAAAAACACATCCATTTGATCGAAATAATACTTCATTTCCTTGATCACACATTTGACTGACACTCAATAGGTTATGCTTTAGACCATCAACATACATAAAATTCCCAGCTTTAATTTTTTCTTTTAAGAGAACAAAGCCTTTACCTTTTATGTGAGCAGGAGTGTCATTTGCAAATGAGACCTTCTTTCCCTTTTCTAAGGCGTTATATGAATGAAATTTTTCTTTGTCACCTGTCATGTGTTTTGAGCATCCACTGTCAATGTACCACTGATTTTCTTGTCCTTCTGCATATAAGGCTATACCACATCTTTCTGTTTGCAATTCTTTCTTTCTCCATATTTTGGGATTTAATGGAGTTTTCTCCTTTAGATATGTTTGCCAAAATTTACTCCTGCATTCAGATTCTTCATGACCGAAGTTGTTGCAGATAGAGCATTCTATTTCATTTTCAAGAAGAGAAAAGTTATTGTAGGTCCGTTTCATGATATCTGTCACATTCATTGATTTCGTGCTTCTCTAGTCATGATGGTCTTGTAAGCAGCACATTGAGCAGCTTTGTGTCCAAAGTTATGACATGAAAAACATTGGCCATTAAAGAAGTTCATGTGATTATCGAATCTACTGACCTGGTGATTGTAGTTTCTATTGATATCCATTCTTGAAACAGATTGAGTATGATTTATCTGGGTTGGTTGTAGCTTATGTTCATCCTTAAAGTAAATTGAGCCAGATTTACTTGGTGATTTGCTTTATGCCTTTGCTGACGATTGTCAAATTGTTCACTGCTCTTTGCTGCATCAAGATAGCTTTTAGTGGAGGTTGACAACTTCTGTGCTTGAGATGCTTCTCAGTATATCCAAGACCTGTCTTTTATTAGAGGAGAACGTTGCACTTTGATAATTTCATTTAAGGTTTTTGATCCTTTAGAAAATCTAAGATTGAGAGTTTTTGTTTTCTCAATATCCTTTCTTAGACCCACAATTTCACATTATAGTTTTTCATTGTGTTTTTCTCTTTCAGCAAGTTGGAATGTCAAAGTATCTATAATCATATTCTTTTCTTCCAAACAGATTTTGAGTTTAGATATTTCTTCATAAAGGTCATCTTCATCTAAAGCATCCAAGAAATCATCATCTTCAAAAGCCATAATAAGTCTATAGTCATTACTATTTTCATCTTCATCACTAATTGATAAACCATCGCTATCTTCATGCGTATAGTAGCTCTTCTTACTTACACTTTGTTTTCTATTCCATTTTGTTGATTCCTTACCTTTATCAAGCTTATCTTTATGAGGACATTTAGCAGCATAATGACCGACTCTTCCACAAGCAAAACATTTGAAAGGTATTTTACCTCTGAATCTTCCGGAACCCCACTAAAGGTTCTTGACAAAGTTTGCTTCTTCCTCTCCTTCTGAAATATGTCCTAATTCATTGAGTTCTTCTCTTCATGAAGCTTTAAATGCAGCTTCTCTTATATTTGATGGACCTCCTTTTCTCATCTCGAAAGTAGTTAAGATTCCGTGCAGCTGTGTCATAGTAATACTCTGAAGATCCTGCTTTTCTTCTATGGAAAATACTTTTGATTCAAACTTAGAAGACAAGGACCTTAAAGCCTTTTCAACTAAAGTAACTTCTTTTATCTCTTCACCCAAATTCTTCATGCAGTTAACAATCTCATCTATATGTAAGAAGTAACTAGTTATACTTTCATCATTGTGCATTTTGAGAGTTTTATATTGAATTTTGAGAGTTTGGAGTTTTGCACGTTTTACCTGAGAGTCTCCTTCATAGCTTAGAACGATTTTGTCCCATATTTCTTTGGGGGATTTGAGCTGCATAACTTTGACGAATTCTAATTGTGACAAACTTCCCAATAATGTATTGATAACCTTGGCATTGATTTCATATAGCTTTTTACTTGCCGCATCTGTAGGAATTGCTAATGGAAATGTATATCCTCCTTCCACGATTTCCCATGCATCTGTTCCAAGAGATTGAAGATAGGTTGTGGTTCTTACCTTCCAATAAATGAAGTTTCTTCCATCAAATATTGGTGGTCTGATGGATCCCTCTCTTTCTTGATTACTCATGATGATGGATCTTCCTTCAAGCGATCAAGCTTCTTCTGAAGGACCTGCTTTGATACCAATTGTTGGAAATAATACTGAGAAGGGGGGTGAATCAGTATTAGCAAGTCAATAATTTTTCATTTCCATACTCAGATTCATATACGCTACTTCAGTTAATGGAACTTGTGTGTATACGCAATTGTGTTTAAGGCAACTATCGTATATCCTGCAAACTTATGTTTCAATTAATTCATCATATGTTGATCTTTAATCAGTGCATCAGAACCATATAAACAATAACCAAGTGCAGTAAAAATAGAACAGACAATCACACACATGAACACAAGATATAAGGTGGAAACCCAATGTGGGTGAAAACCACCTGCTGCAATAGTCTCTATCTTCTTTTTAATAAGAAACTTCTTTTTGCAATTTTTTGTACTGATGCAGTCTTATACCAGTACTCATGCTTCTACCTATAGAAGGCTACAACCTTCTCTTGTTCTCCAGCTTCTCCTAGAAGGGAGATACAACCCCTTAGCTCTTGTACTAGCTGATATGTTTACTAGTACGTAGGTGCCAGCCTAAAAAAGGCTACAACCTTCTCTTTTCTTCTAGGCACCATGTTTTATAAATTTTCAGACTAGATCCATCATTCAATCATCAAATATATCTGCATCAACCAAGCTCCTTTGCACCAACCACAACTGAATCAGTCAATCAATTTGACAACCCTTCAATCTGATCTTTCAGAATGTTGTAACCAGAATACAGTAACTAGAACTGAAGCCAAAACCCATAACACTACAACAACAAACAGAATCAGCTAAAACATATTTTATAAGGTATACGCTACTTCCATGTGTCGAACCTACACGCATATGCCCTTTTCTCAAGGCGAACCTGCGTAAAGATTTGCAAATCAAATTTAAGATGTATACGTTATTTTGATATGCAGAACTAGCATGTATACGTGCCTTTTCTAAAGTGAACCTGCGTACAGATCTGTAAATGATGATTTAAACATTACAACAATTCCAGACTTCAGTTATTCCCAGATCATCATATTTACAGACTACAACATGCGCTAGTTATTCAGATAAATGATTAAACCACATAAAGATACTTCACTTCAAGCCTTAAGATCTTGACCCATCATTAGATCTTGTACTTCATCAAGCGCTAAGGTTCATCCTTGGTTCAGATCCAGCTATGCACCATAACCCAATAACCTGTATAATGGATCCTTCTCTTCATCAGATATTCAATACTTTAGTACCTTTGCCTAATGATCTTCTCCTCCTTTTATAGTCTTAGGCCTTACTCAATGCCATGGACCAAAGCCACTTAGGACCAATACCTTAGATCAAATACCTCGGACCATATATCTTGGACCAATACCATGGATCAAAAAACCATGGACCAAATACCTTGGACCAAATACCTTGGACCAAAACTTAGTTTTCCAAGACATATGCACCTTTCATTTTGTGAAGGTGTGTGTGTATGTATACACTCCTTTTGGTCTGTTAACCCACGTGTATACACTACTTTGTCAAAGTGAACCTGCGTATACCTCTCTTTCCTCATTCTCTGAAGTTTGATCTATAACTATGTGTTGTTAACTTGCTGAACTGTGATCTATTATCTAAGTGAGTTGCCATCAAGGACAACACCTGTGTCATAGTGCTAAATCTTAATGCCAACAACTAGATCTTGGTTATCTTAGCTTGCAGGATCCATGGTCAGCAGAGCACAAAAACCTTTCATGAATTGTGGGAAGTCTTATTGGACCAAGTTGTGAATGAGGGGAAACCGTTCAACTGGTCATATCTGTTGGCTTTGACAGTTGAGGGCCCATGTAGCACAAGCTTAGAGTCCTCCTAATGGTGAGCAAGAAAGGTTCTATATGTATGCATATTTATTGGATGCAATATGTGCATAACAACAGTTCCTTGACATGAACTAGACATGGACTCCACGAGTATCTGTCGTGCACATCTATTGCAGGTTTCTTTTGGATTGTTGTCATCGAGGAGTAATGGCACAATTGGCTAACCACTTCAGCATCCTACTTTACAAGCTCATATTTGAAGAAGATCCACGTTGCATATCATGAGGAGAAATGGAGGTGATACCAGACATCACATATTGGTATGCCTCATAAGGTGGCACCTTAATTAGAGTGTTTGACAAAGATAATCCTCCACATATTTTACCTAGGTATGCCACTGACAAGCTTGTCATGCAAGAAGTATCATACCATCTAGCCATAGGGTTGTCAGCAACTTTGCATAGGAAGAAGAAAGCACCATGGCCCACTCTTCCTTTCCAAATTGGATTATATGAGATAAAGAACTCGAAAGTTGCAGATGTTGAAGGAAATGAAATAGTTAGGTTTGCGTTCAGTACTTGGGACTTTAATCCGTATGATCCCCATGGTATTTGTAAAGACCACTATGCACAAGTTTACTTTCCGTGGATTGACAAGGCATTCCACTAGCCAGAGGAGGACCCATGGAGGAATTGATACAATGCCTCCAAACTCTGTGATCCGGTCAATTTAGCAGGGACTTCATGGTCTGATCCATAGACGACATCAATTCCGGAAGCAACAACGACATAAAGCAACAATCCTATGTAGGACAAGGGAAAGAGGAAGATTTCCGACAGTCAAGAGGGAGAACAAAGATGCAAGATTAAAGAAGATCTTATGATCATGAAAGAAGCTTTAGTAGCAGAAGCAAAGAGGAAGTAGAGGATACAGAGAGCAGCGCAATGGAAGAGAGAAAAGCAGAGGTTGCAGGAAGCAAAACTGAACTTGTAGGATATAGAGCAGAAACTAAAGGAAGAACAAGAGTTGAGAAGGATGGAACAAGAAGATAAGTAAAAGTAGGAGGAATAACAAAGGAAAGGCGTAATGACAAAAGAAAAAAATTTGATACAGGTTGAAGAGTAGGAACAAAACCAGCCAAAATTGAGGAGGAAGGTGAACAAGTGTAGGATTATGAGCTTTCTCATCAGATTGAGCACTTGATTGAAGTAATAGATATGGAGATGGAACAAGATTCACTGAATGAAGATGTTGATCTTATGCCAAGCACACCATAGGTCACCACTCAGTCTCCACCACCTCCAGCAGTAGAGACAGCTCGATGTGAGGAAGGGGACGTTGTTCCCCTTGATGATGATCTAATAATGGATGTATACAATCTATCATTTGATGAGTTGCAAGAGAGGATTGTACGAGCACGGAGAAAGCATTTTCTAGATGGTCACACATCATCTGCATTCATTAGAGAAAGGGTGATAGTGGCGGACACCAGAAAGCATCCAAATGCCATTTCCGAAGCCAACTTGGCCTTTGCAGGAGAAACAAGATCAAACATTCAGTATTTGATGGCTGAGAATGATCAATTGGCAAAAAAATTACAGGCTTTCAGGCAAGAGGCAAAACAACTCTGTGCAACAGCACAAAGTGTAGTTTCTAAATAGTTTTACTTGGAGGAGATGAGAGCAGCGATACTTGCTAAAGATCAACACTAGGAAAAACCATGCGGAAGCTATATGAGGGGTTTGTAACCATACATAAATTAGTGTTATGTTTGAATGGTCCACAATAGTAGAGCAAAGAGTTTGTTAAAACTCTCAAGGACATACAAGATGCCATTACTTATGTGCAAGAGTGGACAATGCGATATAAAGGGGCACTGATTGACTTAGTGAAGAAAATTAAGCCATGGTTAGAGTTGGAGAAATCAAAAGTTTGAATGTTGATTCAGAACAACAAGAAACTCGCCTCATTTATTGGAAGCATTCAGGCCTCATATGTATGGTAGTTCAGTAGTTTGGATGTCTTGGTGAAAACACGCCAGATCCCATCAGTCGGTTCACTCACCAAAGCCAAACCCAAGAACCAAGTTCGGAAAGAGATCGAAGAGTAATTGGAGTAGCAGTAGCTGAGACAGATTTCCACCAAGGAAGATTTGGATCTGAACAAACAGAACATGCAAAATTACATCAATGGTCCTATCCAAATCGGAACAATGTTGCTCATGATTTAGAATGAACTTGAAACTGGTCTCAAGACATTCTACCTGGACGCCATGGAGGCTAGCATCCACTTCCAGCCAGACACCATCACGCAGTTTGGGGACATCATCACACAATACTGAGCTTGGCACCAATATGTGACTAAGAAGCAACAAGTGGATTTTGCGGAGCTAGAGTTCTCCCAAAATCAAGCATCATAGTGTTGTATATTGTTAGGCTGTCAAATTGTCTCTACCCTATTTTTTCTTATATGGGTACAAGTTTAAAATGTAATATTATTTGTAATTATGTTGTAAGTGAAATTCCAAGTGTCGATATCAGAATATGAAGAGTGATGATGTAATGTAATGAGTCATTTTGTAAATAAGTTGAAGGTTCATGAGGGTAGTCCAAAGGTCACAAAGGGGAGTTGAAGAGTTACCCCCTCTTGTTATAAATAAAACAACATAACTCATGTAACGAGATTTTGGGAGCCAAGCTTTTGGCTAGGCTTAGGCTTAGAAGGAGATTGGGAGTTTTGTGAAGAACCTTGGCTTCTCCGTAGCATAGGGCGAGTATAATTCTTTGGAGGAGAAGGTGTTCTTGACTTTAATGTTACACTATTGGGGCTAGTCGTCTGTCAATGGTGTATGTCTGAATGGAACTATCACTTATATAAAAAAAAAAAAAATCAGAGCCAACACGATTTCATGCATATGTTGTGGATATAGTAAGACTGTTCGTGTTGTATTTTCAATTTATGTCGTTTAACTTACACTTATTCTTATGAACTATTTCGTTTTCATTTGTATGAATCTTGTTGAATACGTGTTGTTGTGTTAATTCATCAGTTTAACTTGTGGACTATTCCGCATCTTATCTTGTGATGTAATTTCACTCATGTGTTCCTTTCAAGATGCGTACTATTATAGGCTTCCAAGGGGCACACTTCCTTTTCCCTTCGTATGTTAAAACCTTCATGCAACACACTTGACTCTCCATAGGGTCACACACTTTCTCTCACCCAAAGTTATCATACTTCACTCTGCATGTTTTCGTAGTCAAGGCATAACATTACCACCCACTATTGGGACTCCTACTCCAAACGTTGTGAGGTCTAGTTGGGAATTCATATCAGGGAGATCCCTTGAATGTTGGAGGGTCCAACACTGTCAACATTTCTAGCGCTAGAAGGAGGGACAGATGACAAGTTGAGTCCTTGAAGTTTTTTTTGAATTTCTTCACTCATTTAATGACTTCTTCCATAATCATAACCCCAACATGTTTTTCCAGAAACGAAAGACTGCAAGTATCGACGAGTATCATATATGACTTGTCAACTCTAGATTTCAATGGCGAGGGTGAAACAACCTTATTTGAGCATACTGCTTGTTTTTTTGAATTCTTCATTGAACACAACATCCACTGTCAGGATGTTTTTTGTAGGTTGTTCATTCTCACCTTTGAAGGTTGTGTAAGGAATGACGCCACACATTTCCTAATGCCTCCATACACTCTTTCAAACATCTTGTCACATAACTGTTTCACACTTTTGATATGTATGATCATAAACATTTGTGCAAGAAAATTTTGGAATTGTGAAAATCACCTGATGAATCACCGAATCATTTTCACAATAATTTCATGCATTTTTGTTTTGAATTTCCTAAAGATGAAGTTGATTGGCCTTTCTTGTCAAGGATATTTCAATATCTTGTTCACATTTCAGAAAATCTGCATGAGATTAAAACCTTCGAACCCCTCTCAACATACCTCGTTGTTGGAGCTTTTAAATTTGTGACGGATGAGATTGTTATTCCAAGTGACCCTTCATACCCTTCTCATCAAACAATTCTAATTCCGCGGGTTGAGGTGGGAGAATTTGAGAATTCATTTGTTGATCTACCAACATATTTTACCACCTCACATACTCATAGCAGTGTAGGTTTGGACTATTACTCCGATGATTGTGATGAAGTGTTATCTCCTCATCCTCCATCCTTTGGTCCCTCTGATCCTCCGGTTTGTGATGTGTTGTGTTCACTTTTTTTGTATCTCTCTTTTGATGTTCATGAGGATAAAGTTCTGGATGGAGTTGGTGTTAAACAACCAACCCGCGGTATCATTTTCAATGAGTATGTGTGGGAATCTGAATAAGAATCTACGGTGAAGGATGACCTTGTTCTATCTGCACCTCTTCCACATTATCCTCATATTTTCCATGATTATTTCATTCTTGTTCAATCTTATGAAAATTAAGTTTCTGTTGATGTTACTACTTTCGATCATTCTCAAAACATGTGGAATGCCAATTTTTCATCTGAATGTGGATAGGACAAATATTTTCTTCCCGATCATCCCAATATCTCATCTTATATTTCTAGAAATATAGAGCGTGAAATTTCTCATTGTCCATCATCCCCTCTTTACGATTCATCAGATCATGAGGATGCATATGTTTGTAATCTTGAGCTTTCTGATTGTGGCTGTCGTGATCTTTTCATTGATTCATTTGATCACGATTCTGATTTTTCCACCATTGATCTTTTTAAGCCACTAAATTTTGATGATCCACCTTCTGATGAATTGGAATTTCCCCAAATTTTCGAGGCACTTCAGCCCGAGATGATGGTTATGTCAAGTTCTCTTAGTCTTGAGGTTAGTTCCACTTCCGATGAGAAATGTGTTGAATCTTTCAAGCCTCCTCATCACTCTCTCGTACACATTGAAGATCAATCTATTTTACAATTTTCACATCCTCCATCTGTATCACATGATCCTATTTCTTAATCATTGGAGGATCCATACATAGTGAGCACAGTTGCAAATAGAAAATTTTCTTCTTTATTCATGTTTGCTCATCTTCCCAGTTTGAAATTTTGTGCCTGCATGTCTTTGACTCGCAGTGCGTTTAAACACCATGGTACATCCACAGAGTGTCTTTCATGCGCTCTTCATTTTTACTTTTTTGCGTGTGCATTCAAATTTTGAATGTTTTTGTTTCTATTGTATTATCTTTCTTGTTTGTTGTTATGCTTGTATATATTTCTTGACATGCATTCCCTTGCCTACATAGGCCATCCAATGCGCCGATGATTGCATTGGAAGTATCAATTCATGCAAGTTTGGCATATGCGTTGTTTAGGTTACGAGTAGGAGTAGTTTTTCTTTTCTTTACTTTGATTTTCTTTCACTCTGCTTCTTTCTGTTCATTTTTTTTCTTTTCAGTCATAAGATAGCTTTCACATGAGACCATGTTTGGCTACTCAGATAAGCTCGATGAAATCCAAGAGGAAGTTGTACCGCTAACAATGCTTGGTTATCTGTTTATTCCCTCTCTTTATGTGACTCTTTCATTTCTTTTAGTCAATGATACTCTGATGGAAAATATGTTCCTTTCGGAGAGAGTCATATTGAAATCATGATACTTTCACTTTTAACTAGAACTGCCTACTCTAATCGGTATTCTATTTTTGGTTAACCATTGTCAACTAAGTCGAATAGAGTAGGGAGGGGAGGAAAACCTTAACAATTATGTTAGAGGTGTATATAAATATCCTTATTTGAAGGGACAACCTCTTCCGCTGCTCCCGTGAAATAAATAAGTGCCTATGCACAGTTATTTGAACAAATACAAAATGAAAAGAATGACCAATAAAACAAAGGGTGAAAGAAGAGAAAGGCTTCCTCCGCAGAGAGGTGAAGCAAGAAAATCCATCGGGGTATTGTTGAGACTCGTTGGGAGTGAAGCAATGTTTGTGTTCCTAAAGTGACTCCGTCAGGGTATTGTCTAGGCCTGCTGGAAGCGAAGCGACACCAGAGATGAAAACTAAGACTCTGGAAATCACTTTTACTTGTGCATTTATATACTCCTCATCCCCAATTGAAACAAATCAATTTGATTTGGCTTGGTATGTGTGATGCTAGTGAAGAGAATGGTAGGGACTATATCTTTAACTCAAGCTAGTTGAAGAAGTTGTGATAATCAATGAAATGAACAATATTTTTACATGAGTTAGACTTATTTTTCATGAGACAAGATCCATACAGAGAGATGGAGTTCTACTAGTGCGTCTCTAATGTTGTAGCAGCTACAACAACCCTCCAAAATTTTACTTATGCTTTGATTTTGGAGCCTTCCTTCCTATCCACTGGAGCTCATCTTGTATTGATTAAAGTATTCATGTTTCTACTGAGACTTATCTTTTCATTTATAGTTGTGCTTGCTTGTTTTCACACTTAGTTGATCTTTCTAACTCAAGATGATCTCCCAACTTGGTCTCACAACAGTTTTGAGCTTGCCTCTAGAAACTGTGCAATCCTTGAGGGAAAGCAACCTTGATGATGGGAATTGCACAGGCATGGAAGGGAACCCAAAAACTGTGCAATTCCTCAATGAGCTTGGAAACTGCACAGTCATGGAAGGCAAACCAAAAACTGCGCATTTCCACACTGAGCTTGGAAACTGCAAAGTGCACTAAGCTAGAAAGTTACAGAGTCCCCAAGAACTGTGCAGTCTTTCCCGGTAGTGTGCATGGAAAGTTTCCCCAAAAAGGAAAAAAAAAGCAAAAATCTAATTAAAAACATCACTAAAAATAGGGATATATTTTTAGTATCCTGAAAGAGGTATTTTCGCTATTTTTAGAAAATTATGCTAAGTGTCACTTTTTCCTTGATTTTAGGCATGCATTTCATAAACCCTACTTCACTCAAATATATATAATCGACGCCTCTAGAGCTCGTTTTCACATTCGATCTTGGATCTCTAGCATTCCTAAGGAGATCAAGGAACCTTTAGTGCAGTCGTCATCGCTTTTCTAAGTGAGTTTCGCTTTTTTCTTTTTTTCTTTTACCACTTTTTCTGTCGCTTTTTGTCATTTTGCTTGTGCAGGTGATTTTTTACATATTTCTATTCATGGTTGTTGGTGTTTCAACTTGTAGAAGTGTTTATTTAAGTCTTAAGTTTCCTTTCACAAGTGTTGCATTGGTTTTTGGGTTTTTGCACAGATGGTCGCCTTTATGGTGACTCTCCTCACATAATTGATGTTCCTTCTGTTTGATTAGTTGTTGCACTTGATCTACATGGACATACTCATATTTAATAATATCTGCACTCAAACTCACACTATCTCTCAGATTTTTTCGTTTTCCACACTTCCCTTGGGCAGATTTGCATATACCTTAGCCGATTTTCACTTTACCCAGTTGGGCACTGTGAAATCCTAAGGCTTAAGCCACAAGCTTTGCCTCTAGAATTGCGGAGTGCGCAGTAAAAACTGGCCCCAACTGTGAAATGTGCATTTCTAGGAGCCATATTTTCACCTAGGCCACTGAGACTGTGCAATGCGCAGTCTCTCCTAGTCTCTGCCTAGGATGGGATTGCGCACTGTGCAATCCCAAGCCTCAAGCTTCAACCCTGGTTGTTGGGATTGTACAGTGCATAGTTCCCATAGGCATCCAGTCCCTCTTTTCAATTAAAATTACACATTACTCCCCATTGGATGCCCGGTCTATTGCTTGAACGTGCCTTGAAAGTAGATTTGCTAAAGGCTGATGTTTTCTTTCCATGAGTGTCTTTTCTGTCCCACAGGTACAACAATTGTTGAGCACCTCTCCAACATTCATTGTTGTTATATACCTGGGGGGGTAATATGGGGTACCGAGGGAGGTACCCAAGGTAATAATGTAATAATGGGATGGGCCATAGTAATAAATAAGGTGGTTAACCCATGTCATGTAAGGGACCACAAGTAGTTAATAATAATGTAAGGGGCCCATGGTATTAGTTGATGGTATGAGGAAACCATGGTAATGATGCATGGTATTGTATGTATGAGGCCTATATAGAGGCTAGAGACTCCACATGGAGGGATATGAAGAGAAGTATTATTGTATGAACAAGCATATGGCTTGTGGAGTGTTCTCCTTCCTTAAGGAGTGAATGTATGGTGTTGCCCTACCTTAAGGGTTTGACAATAAAGATTCATTTCTATCTTATTTCTTGGGTTTATTTGCATAATCTTATATTTTCATATCAGATCTATAATATTCTTGGGTTAGATCTACAACAATTGTTGCCATGGCACCAAAGAGAGCTAATTTAAAAGAGACCACTAAAAGAAATATTGGGGAAGAAGTTGAGCAAACACCAGTAGACTTTCCAGTGTATGCAAACACTCAGTTGTTTATATAAAATGGATCATCATTGACATGGCAACAAGTTAAATATTGTTTTGCAAAGGACTTTGAGGTAGAATTAGAGGACCGACATGTTTATCTTAGTGTTCGACAATCAAGACTACACAAGGTTGCATGCAGATATCCAACCTTCCCATGTGCATATGTCATCAAATGGATTGTCTCACATATTGATGAGAAGACCATGACATTGAGAAGTTCCAGCGGACAAAAGATTTCCACCTTCCAGGTATAAGATTAACAACACATGTATCACTTGCACGAGTGAGTGAAGCTTATGGACTCACTCTTCTATTTCACCCACAATTATGTGAATACATGAGACATTGTTAAAGGTTGGGTGAAAGAGCTATCAAAGTTTCGACAAAAACCCACCCATCTATATAAGACAAAGTCCCTCAAGATGGCCTACCAGCTCTTAGTTATCTTATCTTTTAGGATCCATGGTTAGCAGAGCACGAAAACCTTTCTTAAAGGGTGGACATTCTTATTGGACCAGGTTTTGAATGAGGGGAAGTTGTTGAACTGGTCAAATCTATTGGCTTGATAGTTGGCGGCCCATATAGCACATGTTCAAAGTCCTCCCGATTTTGAGCAAGAAAGGTTCTATATTTCTACATATTTATTGGATAAAATATGTTCACAACAATACTTCCCTAGCATGAAATGGACACTGAATCCATGAGAATCTATCATGCACATCTATTGCAAGTTGATTTCAGATTGCAGTCATCGATAAGTAATGGAACAATTGACTAACCACTTCTTCATCCCGCTTTACAAGCTCATTTTTTAAGAATATCTGCCTTGCATGTCACAAGGAGCAATGGAGGTGATAGCAGACATTGTAGATTGGTATGCCTCACCAAGTGACACCTTCCTTAGAGTGTTCGGTGGAGAGAATCCTCTGCATGTTTTACCTAGGTATGCTACCGATAAGCTTGTCATGCAAGAAGTATCATACCATCTCACCACAGGGTTGTCAACAAATTTGCACAGGAAGAAGAAAGCACCATGGCCCACTCTTCCTTTGCAAATTGGATTATAGGAGATAGAGAACATGAAAGTTTTGAATGTCAAGGGAAAGGAAATAATCAAGTTTAAATTTGGCAATTAGGACTTTAAACCATATGATCCTCGTGGTATTTGTAAATACCATTGTGCATGAGTTTACTTTCTGTGGATCGACAAGGCATTCCATTGGCCAAAGGAGGACCCATGGAGGAATTTCTAAAATGCCTCAAGACTCCTTAATCCTGTCAGTTTAGTAGGGACTTCAAAGACTGCTCCACAGATGGAAAACTTTTTGGAATAAACAACAACAGATGACAACAATCCTATGCAAGACAAGGGAAAGAGGAATATTTCCAAAATTCTAGAGGGAGAACAAAGCTGCAAGATGAAATAAGATCTATGCTCATGAAAGTAGCTTTAGTAGCATAAGTAGAGAAGAAGTAGAGGACACAGAGAGCAGAGTGGAGGAAGAGAGAAAAGAAGAGGTTGTAAGAAGAAGAACTGAAGCTTTAGAAGACAAAGAATAAACTTAAGGAAGAACAGGAGTTGAGAAGGGGGGAACAAGAAGAGAAGCAGAAGCAGGAGGAAGAACAAAGGAAAGACACAATGATAGAAGAAACAAAACCAATATAGGTTGAAGAGTAGGAACAAAACCAACCGACAGCTGAGGAGGAAGGTGAAAAAATGTAGGATCGGGAGATCACTCAAAAGATTTAGCACTTGATTGAAGTAGCATATATGGAGATGGAATAGCAGTCGCAGAATGAAGATGTTAATTTGATGCCGAGTGCACCACAGGTCGCCACTCAGTCTCCACCACCTATAGCGGAAAAGCTATCCCTGAGTGAGGAAGGGGATGTTATTCCCATTGATGATGATTTGGTAATGGATGTGTACAATCTATCATTTTATGAGTTCCATAAGAGGATTGTACAAGCACAAAGAAAGAATTTTTCGGATGATCACACATCAATTGCATTTGTTAGAAAAAGGGTGATAGTGGCGAACACCAGGAAGCATCCAAATGCCATTTCTGAAGCCAACTTGACCTTTGCAAGAGAAATGAGATCAAACATTCAGTATTTGACAATCGAGAATGAGAAATTGGCACAGAACTTGTAGGCTTCTAGGCAAGAGGCAGAACAACTTTACGCAGCAGCACAGAGTGCAGTTCCACACAGGTTTACTTGGAGGAGATGAGAGCAACGATACTTGCTAAAGTATCAACACTGGGAGAAACTATGTGAAAGCTATATGAGGGGTTTTTCACTATCCATAAATAGATTGTCCATTTTCATGGTCCGTAGCAGCAGAGCAAAGAGTTTTTTAAAACTCTCAAGAACATACAAGCTTCCATTACTTATGTGTAATAGTGGATAATGTGATACAAAGGGGCACCGCTTGACTTAGTGAAGAAAATGAAGCCATATGCTGAGCTGGAGAAAGTGAAAGTCTGAATGTTGATTCAGAACAATAGGCATCTTGCCTCATTTATTGGTAGAATTTAGGCCTCATATGTATGATTGTTCAGTAGTTTGGATGTCTTGGTGAAAAAACACCAGATCCCATCAGTCAGTTCACTCACCAAAGCCAAACCTAGGAACCAAGCCCGTCAGGAGATCGAAGAGTACTTGGAGCAACTGAGACAAATTTCCACTAAGAAAGATTTGGAGCTGAACAAATAGAACATGCATAATTACATCGGTGGTCCTGTCCAAATCATAACAATGTTGCTTATGCTTCAAAACAAACTTGAAACGGGTTCCAAGACATTGTACCTAGATGCCATGGAGGCTAGAGTCCACTTCCAGCCAGACACCATCCCACAGTTTGGGGACATCATCTCAAGTTACCAATCTTGGCACCAATATGTGACTGAGAAGAAGCAAGTGGAGGTTTCTAAGCTAGAGTTCTCCCAAACTCAAGCATCATAGTGTTGTATCTTGTTAGGCTGTCAAATTGTCTCTACCCTATTTCATCTTATATGGGTACAAGTGTAAAATGTAATATTATCTATAACTATGTTGTAAGTGAAATTCCAAGTGTCAATATTAGAATATGAAGAGTGATGATGTAATGTAATGAGTCATTTTGTAAAGAAGTTGAAGGTTCATGAGGGTAGTCCAAAGGTCACAAAGGGGAGTTGAAGGGTGGCCCCCTCTTGTTATAAATAGAACCTCATAACTCATGTAACAGGATTTTGGGAGCCAAGATATTGGCTAGGATTAGGTTTAGAATGAGCTTGGGAGTGTTATGAAGGGCCTTGACTTCTTCGTAGCGTGGAGCGAGTATACTTATTTGGAGGAGCAGGTGTTCTTGACTTTAATGTTCCACTATTGGGGCTAGTGGTCCTTCAATGGTGAATGTATGAATGGAAATTTCACTTATAATAATAAAATCAAAGTCGACATGCTTTCATGCATATGTTGTGGATATAGTAGAACTGTTCTTGTTGTATTTGCAATGTATGTCATTTAACTTACACTTATGCTTATGAACTATTTCATTTGCATTTATATGAATCTTGTTGAATGTGTGTTGTTGTGTTAATTCATCACTTTATCTTGTGGACGATTCCACCTCTTAACTTATAATTTCATTTCACTTGTGAATTCCTCTCAAGATGCGTACTATTATAGAATTCAAAGGGGCACACTTGCTTTTCCCTTTGTGTGTTGCAACCTTCATGCATCACACTTGACTCTCTGCAGGGTCACACACTTGCTCTCACCCAATGTTATCATACTTCACTCTGTGTGTTTTTGCAGTCAAGGCATAACATTACCACCCACTGTTGGGACTCCTACTCCAAATGGTGTGAGGTCTAGTTGGGAATTCATATCGGGGAGATGCCTTGAATGTTGGCGGGTCCAACACCGTCAATACGACACTAAGTAGACTATTAAACTCTTGACTTTCTTTGTCACCCATGAATGATTTCCCTTCACAAGTGGTTCTTCTTTTCTCTCTGTTTCAGGAGTTTCCTCTTCCCTCTTCCCTTGTCAGGTGTGTTTCTTCTTGTTCTTCCCAAAAGGAGTTGGTTCTCTAGTTTGATAACTCCCAGAAGTGACACCATTGAAACACTACTCTACGTGACTCATCAAATCTTTGTTAAAGGTTTCCCCTCAAACCCAATAGTTTTCTAAGAACATGCTCTCATACCACTATAAGATAACCCCTCAAGAATACCTTAGAACAACCCACGAAAACCTCTGAGTTTATTTTTTTTCGTTCACTGTGGTGCTTTGACAAACATTTGTATACTGTCTGTTGTAGGTATGCTTCTTTGTTTGGGATCAAAATAGTGTATAGTCCCAATATAAATAATTATAAAATTGATTCAGAATAACATCACAATGATTATATCGACTATAGAAAAAAGGTAAACATAACTGATATAACAATGAAAACCATTAAATTTCATCATCCTCCACTAAATTATAGCACCATAAATTATACAATGGATTTGTAAAGGCTCATAGCCATATCATTGCAATGGCAATTGAAAATACAAAATACAATGAACAAAGAACCTGGGTTATACTTTTCTCAAGAGGTCTTTCATCCACAACCAACTTCAAAATTAAATATATAGTGATACGATCTAGATATAGGAAGATACTGGTCTCATTCTCACGTGTATACTGAACATGAGATATTTGGCATACATCATCTTACAAAATCAGTCTCTAACAAATAAATCTCGACCATTTCTAGCATATAAACTCAGCCTTTAATGAGTGTCTCGACCAACAGATAAAAGGGTAGCCCGACACCACAAAGAGATATGGCATAGTATGAAATATGACTAAAAGTTGATAGTAGAACTTATCCATGTACACAACACTTCATCCAACATTCAATGGAGATAAACTCAACCTTCAACTCAAATAACTTGGTCACTTGAATAATATTACGTGACTCAACAACTAAGGAACATGACCAATAATGTAGATGGAGGGAACTTGTCCCTCTTTAGTTGAGGTTAACTTAACAACTTGATCAACTCTGAAATATGGGAACTCGATCCTCATACAACAATGGAATCTCAGCTCACTTTCCACAGGACTTCGACCCCCTTTAGCAAGAGAAAACTTGACCCTCTTCAACAAGGAAATTGACCCCAGCCTTTATGAAACATGAACCACAGTAAACTTGGTACCTCAATGTTAATTTTAGGTATGTTCTATGCTAGAGAAATTTATTTAAATTTTCACAGTTAGCAATCACATCATCATTAAAGTAAACTACAGATAGAACATAAATATAAATCACAGAAGACAAGCCAAGGCAAGAGGACACACGATGTGGTGCTAGCCAGGGACAAACCCCACAATGTGGGGAAACCCTTGATCAATTCTTCTTTTACGTTCTTCAAAGTTCAACAGAGAAAGAGAGAGAGAGAGATAGTACATTTACAACATAAGTCAACACTTTGACTTATCTAGATCTAGCATATATTATTTCGTATAACGATGAGATCAGTTGAAGACATTCTACTTGAACTGATTCTCCAAGGTGACTCCTTCACCTATCATTGCGTTGCATCTGGTTCTCTTGATGTAACACTGCATACTACACCATGTTGCACTAATCATGATTATCATCATGCTGCCCATATCCATTACCTTATCCATCATCATGCTGCCCTTGTCCATGATTTTATCCATCATCATGCTACCCTTCATGTCCATGATCTCATTCAACTTCATGCCGCCCATGTCCACGATCTTATTCAACTTCATGCTGCCCATGTCCATGATCTTATCCATCATCATGCTGCCCATACTAATGTGCATCATCATCATGCTGATGTTCTAAAAAATGGCATTCTATCACTGTTGTTCATTGTGATAGGGCTACTACAGGTATGCCATTCTATCACTATTGTTTATCATGCTGCCCTTTGATGTTGGCTATGGCCTATGGCAGCAAGATAGGCTTACGGTCTTCCACCAAACAACTTCCAATAACCATCAACGCAACAATGTAACATGTTGCAGCTCCTTTCCCTTGCAAGCAGTCCTTGACCCAAGCCTAGGAACAACCTCTATCTATGTGTTGTTACCTTCAGCAATTCATGCTTGTTTCAGGCTTCTTCTTGATGTATTATGACTCATTTTGCTGCGGCTGAAGGTCTCTCCTTAGCTGTGAATTTGAGCTTGTTATATCTGTGGCCAGGTCTTCTTTAGCTACGGCTAAGGGTCACTTTTAGACTGCGGTTTAGGATCCTCCTTATGATAACGAATTAGGGCTTTGTTGATGTGGATATAAGAGCCTCCTCTGCTGCGTATCAGTCCTCCATTTACTACAGGTTAGGCCTCTCCTTAACCACGAATTAAAGTTTCCTTTTGCTACATCTAAGAGTCTCCTTGGACAACGGATTAGGGCATTACTTGTCAGCATATTAGGGCATCATGTTCACTATTTATTGGAACTCCTTTGGGCAAAGGATAAGAGCCTTCCCTTGACCAGCGGCTAGGGCACATTTGACCTACGGCTAGGGTAACTTACAGTAGCTAAGGCAACGTACAACAGCTAGGGCAACATACAACAGTTAGGGCATCATACAAGGCCATCATATTCTTCTTAGTGTCCCTCCTTCACCAAAAACAACCCAAGACGTGGAGAGGAGGAGAGCACAAGAAGAATGTGTCTTACAAATGACATCAAATCCTATTCTATTTATACCAAAAATGTATAGGTTGAATAGACATGACGTTTGGGCTTCTTGAGCCTACATAAGTTGCTGGTCGGCTTGATAATAATTCCATAATCAAAATAAAATATCTTCATAAATACTTATCAAAATCGGATGGCCTTTAGATCAATCCTACACCTCTCGATGAGAGGGATCCAATAAAAATATCAACTACCACAAATAAGCTAACCCACATGGATTTTGGCCCTAGTTGCCAATTTTAACACTCCCTCTCAACTAGGGAGAACTCCATCCACTGATCCATATGTCTGACTGTACTATCTCTGCCATCAGTGCCCTACACTGTTTTGCCCAGCTCTGCTCAGCTCTGTTGGCTCTGCTTAGCTTTGCTTAGCTCTGCTGGCTCTGTTCCTACTCAACTCTGCTGGCTCTGCTTAGCTCTGTTGACTCTGCTCTACTCAACTTAGCTCTGTTGAACTATGAAGAGGAAGAATTAATCGAAAGTGTTTCATACCATTCTCCACTGACTCGAAGTCAGTCTCAGAGTGCGTACCACTGGTCCCAGACCAATCTCAACTGACCCAAAGTCAGCATCATAGTGGGTACCACTCCTACCACTAGTCCTAGACCAGTCCTCCACTGACCCGAAGTCAGTCTCAGAGTATGTACCGCTGGTCCCAGACCAATCTCAAATGACCTGAAGTCAGCGTCATAGTAGGTACAACTCCTAACACTGGTCCAAGACCAGTCCTCCACTGACCCAAAGTCAATCTAAGAGTATGTACCACTGGTCCTAGACCAGTATCAACCGACCCGAAGTTAGCATCATAGTGGGTACAACTCCTACCACTGGTCCTAGACCAATCCTTCACTAACCCGAAGTCAGTCTTAGAGCATATACCACTAGTCTTAGACCAGTCTCAACTGGCCCGAAGTTAGCGTCATAGTAGGTACAACTCCTACCACTGGTCCCAGACCAGTATCATTGATCCCAGATCAATGAAGGTCATCCTAGCATAGGGAGTACGGTAGATACAACGATGCGTCCATTGGTACTACTATGGTCCCTATCCTCATTTCCCTTCTCATTGATCATATGAGAGGTACTTCCCATGAGTTCGAGACTGCATGGGTACGATGCCTCGACAGGAGAACTAATCATCCTACTACACAATTGCCATGGAGAACACATCATCCAGGCCTCGCAGGAGAGCTAATCATCCTGCTACATAGTCGTCATAGAGAACACATCATCCAGACCTCACAGTAGAAATAATCATCCCGCTACACAAGAGAGTGAATCATCCTATCCCACAAGAGATTGAATCATCTTGTCCCACAAGAGAGCGAATCATCTTGTCCCAGTGCACACCACCAGGGGAGGGTGAGTCACCTTGTGGTCGTATGTTGCTCTAGTAAGAACCGCAAGCCCCCAGAGCTCCCAGAGCTCAATGTATGCAACATGCAGGACCCTTTTACAAGGGTCTCTTGACAACTCCAAGTCGTTCGGGAAAATCAAATTTGATCTTTCCCTGGGGCTCTGACAAAGTGTAGCGACCTGTACATCATCTCAATGTGATGGAGCCTCCTTTCTCATCGACTTACCATATCCTAGATAAGGCAATATCTGATGTCTATCTGCTGGAGCAATCATTGAATACAGGATTCCTCAATAATTGAATCCCACCTCTGGGTGTCACAGAGAATCACAGTGGTATTCATCATGTGTACTCACTGAAGAGTTTCCACAACCAGGCAACTTCATATGAGGTCATACTTGTAGTTATGTATCCGGTCTCGGTGGTACTTATAACAATCGACTTCTGCTTCCTGCTCATCCATGATATCGAAGCAGAATCCAAAGAGAACTAGCACTGAGAGGTGCTCTAGTGATCCTCCACACTGCCTACCCAGTCAGCATTCGAATAATCATGCAGTTTTCATATTTCCGGCAGTGTATCTCAAACCATGAGAGATTGTGCCCTGAAGATATCTCAGAAGATTCTTGGCACCAATCTAGTGAGGCTCAACCAAATATGAGCTCACCATGCTAATTGCAAAACATATGTCCGAAATCCAACTCCCTCTTACTTCTGCAAATGAGAGGGTCTGTACCTATTAGAAATAGATTGTCCGCATAAGGTTCCGATATGAGAGGTCTATCATCCACAACCTTCAGGTAATGGTTTTGATTGGTTTCACTCTTAGTGAATCTCAGCTTCATCAAACAACTATCAATCCTTTCATACTACGCCTGGGATGTTTTGCTTCAAGCCACAAAGGGCTTTCTTCCACCTGTATACATGAGATTCCTGTTCATGAATCTCAAACTCCACGAGTTGTTCCAAACCTGTGGACCTGCTACATGAGGGGAATGGTCCCCTTGTGAAATTTTCCTTCAATACATCTCAGACATGTACCTTCATGCTCCTTTTAAATTCAGGTATCCCGGTCACCATTTGACTCACAGACTGTTGAGTCAATGGACATGGTCCCTAGTGGACTTGATACAACCCTGAACTCTAAAACATCTTTGAAAAATATATTTTTAAACACATACCTTTCCATCGATGAGTGCCACCCAGAAACCTTTGACTTCCATTTCTGAGATGGACACCAGGTTCTTCTTGCGATCAGGTAAATAAAAGAGATTCTGGGGTTCCTTGCTTTCTTTGAAGAGTCGACCATTTCCTTAATGACCTGCATTACCTATCATTCCTCTTATCATTGAAGATGTCCCTGGAATGATTATTATCTTCATCAAGGGATGTGTCCCTGTCCTTCGGACACTCCTTCGCATGATGGCCAAACTTATTGCAACCAAGGCATCTGCCTTTCCTTCCACCTTTAGATCTGAACTTCCCAATGCAGTGATCTTTAGGTAGGCCATCAAAACCTTCCGTTGCGCCATTTTGATAATATTCTCTGCTTCGACTTCACCCTGGGTGAATTATGAGGAACCCATTGATCCTTTTGTCTTGTCCCAACTGTCTTTGGTGATTGCTCTTTAACTCTTGCTTGGGCATTGTCTTCACCTTAGCTCTGATACCATGTTAATTTTAGGTATGTTCTATGCTAGAGAAATTTATTTAAATTTTCACAGTTAGCAATCACATCAGCATTAAAGTAAACTGCAGATAGAACATAAATATAAATTGCAGAAGACAAGCCAAGATAAGAGGACACATGATGTGGCGCTAGCCAGTGACAAACCCCACAATGTGGGGAAACCCTTGATCAATTCTTCTGTTATGTTCTTCAAAGTTCAACAGAGAAAGAGAGAGAGAGAGATAGTACATTTACAACAGAAGTCAACACTTTGACTTATCTAGATCTAGCATAGATCATTTCGTATAACGATGAGATCAGTTGAAGACATTCTACTTCAACTGATTCTACAAGCTGACTACTTCACCTATCATCGTGTTGTATTTGATTCTCTTGCTGTACTGCTACATACTACACCATGTTGCACTAATCATGACTATCATCATGTTGCCCATGTCCATGATCTTGTCCATCATCATGCTGCCCTTGTCCATGATTTTATTCATCATCATACTGCCCTTCATGTCCATGATCTCATTCAACGTCATGCTACCCATGTCCATGATCTTATTCAACTTCATGCTGCCCATGTCCATGATCTTATCCATCATCATGCTGCCCATACTAGTGTGCATCATCATCATGCTAATGTTCTAACAGATGGCATTCTATCACTATTGTTCATTGTGATAAGGCTGCTACAGGTATGCCATTCTATCAATGTTGTTTATCATGCTACCCTTTATCATGCCGCCCATTATCATGCTGCCCTTTATCATGCTACCCATTATCATGCTACCCTTTGACATTGGCTATGGCCTGTGGCAGCAAGATAGGTTTATGGTCTTCCACCAAACAACTTCCAATAACCATCAACGTAGTAGTGTAATATGCTGCAGCTCCTTTCCCTTGCAAACAGTCCTTGACCCAAGCCTAGGAACAAACTCTATCTCTGTGCTATTACCTTTAGCAATTCATGCTTGTTTTAGGCTTCTTCTTGCTGCATTATGACTCATTTTGCTGTGGCTGAAGGTCTCTCCTTAGCTGTGAATTTGAGCTTGTTATATCTGCGGCCAGGTCTTCTTTAGCTGCGGCTAAGGGTCACTTCTAGACTGCAGTTTAGGAGCCTCCTTATGATAATGGATTAGGGCTTTGTTGATGCGGATATAAGAGCCTCCTCTGCTGCGTATTAGTCCTCCATTTACTACAGGTTAGGCCTCTCCTTAACCACGAATTAAAGTCTCCTTTTGCTACATCTAAGAGTCTCCTTGGACAACGGATTAGGGCATTACTTGTCAGCAGATTAGGGCATCATGTTCACTGTTTATTGGAACTCCTTCGGGCAGAAGATAAGAGCCTTCCCTTGACCTACGGCTAGGGCACATCTGACCTACGGCTAGGGTAACGTACAACAGCTAGGGCAACATACAGCAGCTAGGGCAACGTACAACAGTTAGGGCATCATACAAGGCCAATGTATTCTTCTTAGTGTCCCTCCTTCACAAAAAAAAACCCAAGACGTGGAGAGGAGGAGATCACAAGAAGAATGTGTCTTACAAATGACATCAAATCCTCTTCTATTTATACCAAAAACGTATAGGTTGAATAGACATGACGTTTGGGCTTCTTGAGCCTACATAAGTTGCTGGTCGGCTTGATAATAATTCCATAATCAAAATAAATTCATATCTCCATAAATACTTATCGGAATCGGATGATATTTAGATCAATCCTACACCTCTCAATGAGAGGGATCCAATAAAAATACCAGCTGCCACAAATAAGCTGACCCACATGGAGTTTCGCCCTAGTTGCCAATTTTAACACTCAACCTGTCAAAGATATATGAAAAACTCAAGATTAAAGGATAAAATCAACAGATAAAACCTTTTACTTCCTCTTTCTTTCTCAAATGTTCTTCTTTAATGAAGCCCAAAGGAGAAATTTGATTTATTTTGCTCTTCCGCTAGCTAAGGTGTATGGTTTCAACACCAAATTAGTGATATGCAAGTAGGGTTTCCAAAACCTTAGGCTCTTCTCCAAGAGATCTCCAAAATCTCTTTTTCTCAAATGGAAAAAGACAAAATGAAGAGAAAATCCTCATTTTCCCCTTTATAACTTGTCCACCCCTTTTGCCACTTTTTTTACCCTTTTATTTTTATAAAGTCACTTTCGTGCCTTTTTCACTTTATAAATTAAAACTGACTCTGCATTAACCTAGGACATATTCTCTTTTTTGTCACTTTAACATTTATAATGTTTTTCTTAGGAGAATCATGTTCCCTTAGTTATTTTTTCCCCCACCTTGGCCTACAATAACTTTAATAGGCTAGCGGAAATCCCCCATATGCCTCTTAAGCAGTTGTGAACATTATGATTTTTTAGGGTAAAAACTCTAACTTTTTTCAACCACAACATTAATGACCAAATATCATGACTACAAAAACTCTTAAAAATCAACACTTAGATCAGAGAATAGCTCAACCAAGTGCAACCTATTTTTTTTAAATGTTAAAATAAAAACTCATTCAAAATCTCAACCTAAAGCAATTTATGCCATTGCAACCCAAATATAAAAACTCACCATAAAATTGAAATGTATTACTAGAAGTAAAACCCCTTTTCATGACACTAAAATTGCCATATTTTAAAACTATTGTGTAGAAAATAATCAGTAATATAAACAAACTCATTAAAAATACAATTAAAAAAAGTGTAATATAAGATATAATTTTTAAACGTTTTTAATGGAAAAAACCAAAATTTTAAATAATATCAAATACAGATATGCCGATCAAGATATCTATCTAAAATATTAATCCGCTTCTCATTTTGATTACTTCATTTAGTAGATCCAGGAATTACAAAGAAAGAGTTGGGTTCTCACCACCACGTGTCTAAAAGAAAGTGCTCTCAAATAAGATAAAAATTAAATTAAATCAATTATATAAAAACACATTTTCAAAAAGTTATATATATAATAAAAAAATTAAAACAATTTAAAAAAAATCACTAAAATAAAACCAAATTAAAATAATAACGACAATAATAAGAAGTAAACATTTATATTTAATAGGTGTAATATGTACTCTTTAGTATCTTTTTCTTATAAAAAAAAATAGACAATTTTTATGAGTGAATCATTCACTTAGGTATGTTAAGTGTATGATCTAAACACCACAATTTTGGTGGAGGGGAATTAAATTGTTAATAATCTATTGCTACATGATAACATACTTTTATGAAAAAAGGGTTAGCAATAATTAAGTAATTAAATAATAAAAGAATATTATGATTAATAGAGTATATTAATAGAAAATGGTGAAAAAACATTGTTATTAGAAAAAAATGTTGTTATTAGAAAGAATACAACAATTACTAGAAAAGAAACAAGGAGTGATTATAGGTTAATAAATATTTATTGTTAAAAATAAGTATGATAAGGAAGGGAAAGAAAATATTAATTATAGAAAAATCCATATATATATTTGGGAAATAAAATATCAATTATGGAAAAGTCCATATATTTGATTTTTTTTGGATAATTAATTTATGAAGACACTTGGCATTGGAGGTTTTTTTTTAAACAAATTTTCATTATGAAAAAATTGATTTTAAACCATATAAAATTAGTCATCCACCAATAAAAAATTAGAAATTCAAATTTTAAAAATTCAAAAAATAATTTTCAAAAATAAATTTAACATTCAATTTTACGGAAACTTAAATAAATTTTGGAAATAGTTTTTAAAAATTTGAAAAATAGGTTTAATATTTAATTTAACAAAACTTTAATAAACTTTGAAAATAGTTTCTAAAAATTAGCAAATTAATTAAGAGTCAAAGCATTTTAACCCAAACTGATTACAATATACTTTGCCTTAATCACGTATAAAAATAATCATACGTACATACAATAAAAATCAATTTTAAAAAATACATCATGTGTTTTGTTTTAATTGTTTTAGTTTATGTGATTGTTTTTATTTTTTTATTTTTATTATGGGGTTTCTCAAAGTTTTTTATTTATATTTATTTTAACTTTTGTTTTTTTGTTTTTCTTAATTTTTGTATTTTTAATTTTTAAATAAGAATAGGAATTTTGTATTTATAAATAAGACTATGTTTGAATTGTAGCATATACGTCAAGTAGTACATAACTATGTTTTCAAAAAAATCCTTGAGCCCATTTATCTGCCAAAATTATAAATTCTTATAGAGGGACTCCAAACTAAACAACAAAAAATAGGGTTTTGTAGGTATATACTTTACAAAACTGACCCACTAGAAAATAAAATTTACATGTCATACTATTATTGATTAATAATGCAATCCTTCATAACTGTACAACACCAATCCATTAAGCTCTAATGAATAGAAGAAAGCTTGATTCAACCATTTATTTTTACAATCTTAATTTACACCCTTCATTAGATCATAAGTCCACATCTTTATGGAAATTATGGAGAACATGGAAATATGACATTGAAGAGAACTCGCCCACTGGTTTACTAATTCTTTTCATAAGTCTTTTTGATGTTTTGTTCCTCGGAGAGGAGCTCTTCGCCAAATGTTAGATAAGGAGGGAGTCTCCCAAAACAGTGAGAGAAGCTGCTTGATTTTCTTTGGCTAACTAAATCTCATGGTAGAGGACATAAGCTTTAGCTTGGTTGTTTTTCATGCATCCTAAACCACATGAATTCTCTGCAACTTTAAATTCTTTGGGGCCATAGAGTACCTCTCCTCTCCTTTCCTGCCACCCCTTCTTTATATATAATCTAACGTCAATTTCTATGCATGCGTTTTATTTGGTTTTGTTTTAATTATTTCAGTTTGTGTTTTGTTTTTTAATTTTTATTTTTATTATGGTGTTTTTCAAAGTATTTAATTTGTATTTGTATTGTATTTATTATTATTATATTATTATTATTATTATTAGATTGAAAATTTTGTACTTATATGTAGTTTGTGTTTGGATTGCAACAAATATTGTCAGGCAGTAACATAACTATATCTTCAAAAAAAAAAATTGAACCCTCTTATCTAGCAAAATTACAATTTTTTCTAAAAGAACTCCAAACGAACAACTAAAAATGAGGTTTTGTACATATATAATTTACAAAATTGACCCATGAGATTTTTTTTACATGTCATACTATTATTGATTGATAATGCAATCCTTCATAATTGTACAATGCCAATCTATATAGCTCTAAGGAATAGGAGAGAGTTTTATTGAACCATTTATTTTTAAATCTCCCAACCTTAATTTACACCATTCATTAGCACATAAGTCCATATCTTTAATGAAATCACGAAGAACATGGAAATATGATATTGAAGAGAACCCTTTTGTTGGTTTCCTAATTTGTTTCATAAGACTTTTTAATGTTTTTTTCCTCGGAAAGGAGCCCTTCACCAAATCGTAAATAAAGAGGGAGTCTCCCAAAACAATGAGAGAAGCTATCTGATTTTCTTTTCTTAATTAAATCCCCTGGTAGAGGGCATAAGCTTTAACTTGATTATTTGTCATGCATCACGAGCCCAATGAACACCCTACAAATTTAAATTCCTTGGGGCCATAAAATACCTCTCTCACTCCTACCACCCCTTCTTTTTAACTATATATATATATATATATATATAACAATTTGTTTTATATATTTTTTTGAAAATAGTTTTTTTTATAATATTTAGCTTGATTTATTTATTTTTTTAAATCAAAATATTTGTTTTTTTTCATGAGAAGAATTTAAAAAATCTATGTTATACTGCCATTCTTTTTAAAAGTGTTTTTTTTAGAGCATATTTAAAGAATGTTGCAATCTCAATGCTCTGTTGAAAAGGGATCAAGTTGTCTTAGGCTAAAATTTCAAATGAGCTATAAATTTAACATTAAAAAAGTAAATTTCTCTTGTTAGAACCAATCTCTACTTTACATGCTAATTTTTAAAGCTTTGCATAGTTGTGATATTTGGTCTTCAATGACATGGTTGGAAAATGTTACAATTTTAACCTTAAATAAGAAAGAGTGATGACTCATCACCACTTTTGCATTTCAAAGTGTTCTTTCATGTTTTTTGAAGTTATTATATTTGATTGTTGATTCCATGGTTGAAAATTGTTGGAATTTTAACTTAAAATGGAAAAGTATCTGGTGTATTTAGGCTATTTCATTGGGGGAGGGAAGCTTAAGATAGATCCTGCCAAAATGTAGGTCATCGTGCAGTGGTTAGTATTTTCAAATGTTTCTAAATTAGAAGTTATGTTGGGGCAACACTACACTTGATAAAATTCATAGCTTCAGTTTAAACAATATTTTCACCACTCCACACCATAATAGCAAGTGGCAAGTGTAGAATTCCTGCAGAAACTCCAATAGATCTAGAATTCTAGTTAAATTAAACACAAGTAATTTGCTGATATTCAAGAGAGGAGAGAAAGAATTTTCTCCATAAAATCAATGTATTAAATTAATTAGCAATAGTAATACATGAGCAACCAAACTTCTAATCCTAAAGGGAGGTGGTTATATAGAAATTGCCAAATCTAGAAAACTAGGAAAAAACTAGTAAAAAACTAGAAAAGGCTAAGAAAATGTAAAGGGAGGCCTAAAATAGCAACAATGACTCAAGATAACCTATGCCAACTATCAACCACGAGGAAAGCATGAGGAGGGGAACATTTCCCAAGGAAGGCACCTTTAAAACATGCTAAAATGGTCCAGGGGTCCAAATCCCTTGATTTAAGGGGGAATCTTCATGTGGGGCGCCAATCCTCAAATAACTCAAGTGGATGAGGTGTGGTTAGCTGTGAACATGCACTTAGATGTCTAAATTGTTTAGGAAAGTCTTTAAAGGCAAAACACAAGGGAAAGTTGGTCCATCGAGCTAGTTTACCAAAAACCAAGTGTGAACATGATTTTTAGTGCATGTGGTTAAGTCAAGGATACTTAGGCTAAAAAATAAATGTAGATGCTAGGATTATATTCCAACACCCCCCCTTCATCCTAACCCACTTATCTAAATTGAGTCCCAGAGAATATGCCATGTTAGGTACTCAGGTACAATAAATAAAAGATCCTCATAAAATGAAGAAAGAGGGAAAACCTCGTGGGAACCCCCCCCACCCGCCAAAAGAGGAAAAAAGGGCTAAGTGGCTAGAACGACCTACTCAACTGTCTCCACCACTCCAAGAATAGCTCTCAGTTCTGAAAATTTTGTTGGAAATAATACTGAGAGGGGGGGGGGGTGAATCAGTATTATCTGGTCAATTATTTTCTTTTTCAAACCCAGAA
>APFE030198883.1:237792-317039 GCA_000404065.3 Pinus taeda | reverse complement strand
CTTCCCTATACTTTGGTTTTAATGACTACCGCATCTCATGTGGACTATTCCATTGGATGTTAGATAGGCCATTATAGGCTTGCACGTGTCTCATCCTAGGAGGTACTATTACCTCTCACTTAGAGGCTCACTTTTCTCCCCCTTTGTAGTAAAAGAACCTTGACACAGTTACATTACGCATTCACGAAGCACACTTACCTCGCTATTTGATGATACCACTGTAACACTCTCATGTGCTGACAGATAGAGCCAAGGTAGATCATTTAGTGTGTGGCAATAGGGCCTTTACACCAGATGGGACTCCTACACGAAACAATGTGAGGTCTAGTTGGGACTTCCTATTAGAGAGATCCAATTGGTTGACTGTTTTCTAGCATCGTCAATAGGACCAAAGTCACAATAATGATAATAACTTACAACCTACATTTCTCACATACCAAATATGTTTTATTAAGTAGTTATCTAATATATAGGAATGAAAGACCCTAAAAATGAGGAGTTCAAACTTAATGTATCAAACATATTTATTAACCTCTTTAAACTTCTATCATACACCATAAATGTGTATACCTAAAAATTACACTAGCAATAAAAGTAATATTAAACTTGTATTATATATTAACATTATTAAATACTATTAACTTAATATATTAGTACTATTTGATAATAATAATACTTTACAACACAGATATATATTATTATATATATATATATATATATATATATATATTATATATATATATATATATATATATATATATATATATATATATTATATATAATATTTTAGTATTATAATATTACTGTATTTTACTTTCATTTTAATCTTTCATGCCTTGGAGGAATTTTTTTGTATTATTTTTGTTATATCTTTCAAAGATTCTTTGTTCTCGATTGTAAATGTCCACTTCAAAAATGAACATGACAAGTCACTTTTCAATTCCTCGTGCTACTATTTTCAATCAGATAAATCTTTAAATATCAACAAAACTATCTAATCAACCTATTGATAATGATATTACATAATCAAGGATGATGGGGCTCACCTCAATATATTCCATTATCAATTATCACTTGGATAAAAAATTTGAGCATACTAGCCATGCCCACTCCTATAAAAGAATTCAAATCAACAAAATTTGTTTTACTACCAAGATGATAATACGGTAAAGTCCATAAACCATGTGCCTCACTTGTACCTTTGAGATGCTACATAGATTTGTGCCAACTATGCGAGTGTATCTTTCATCAATCTTTCTAACATTGGATCTCAATGAAAAATTGTTGTTATCTCATTCCTTGCATTATTTGAACTTCTCAAAGACACCTTTCAATGATTTGTTCAAGATAAGATCATTTGTTTAGTTGTGTTACAATGTTTCATTTAAACACTGGCTTTCTCATTCAAGCACCTCAACTAATGCATATACACTTCTATATGTTGGTTTTCTAACGAAAAAGTGTAATATTTATAAGTTGTACATAATTCTCTAATAGTAAAAAAAAACAAAACAAAACAAATTAAAACAAAAAATACAAACAACAACAATATGTTTTTCCTACACCAAACTAATCTTCTATAAAAAATTGCCTAAACAAAACTCTATCACATGTTCAATGTAACTTTATATTCAAGCTTAATTGAAGATAAACCAACCTAGATCCATCTTAACTATGGATCTATCAAGCACCGAGAGGGATCAAATCTCTTAAGGTGCAAACCTCTTTTTTGAGTGCAAAATCTGAGGAAAGGTTTGCACCTCGAGAGATTTGATCCCTCTCGGCGCTTTATAGATCTAGAGTTAAGATGGATCTAGGTTGGTTTCAGTCGTGTGCGGCCAAAGAAAATCTAACGAACAGATGATTGATTTTATCAAATAATATGTAAAATCATCTAATATTAATATAATCATTTTAAATATGCTAAATATGTCTCAAGTTATTAATATGATCATTTTAATTGTAAATTTTCTTAGTTACCTCAGTTTGTTGAGATGATAAATATTGTGAATAACTTTAATGATGAAAAATGACGAAATAAATTTTTTGAATGTAAAGTGACAATGTAATAGTGTTGAATGATCGAAAATGTGAATAATAAGAATATATTAAATTACAAATAGTCTTCATTGTGATTAATCTCAAACTATTTTCTTCTACTATTCCTATTATCACCCATGTTACTTTTGTCGTCTTTTCATATTGATTATATGAAAAGGACAAGTTAAATCGTAAACCATTTAAATATTTATCTTGAGATATTGTAGTAAACATCATACCTTGTCTTTCTTTCTCTCTGATATTAATAGGTTGAATTACTATAACACAAAAATCAATGTACATTGTTAATAATTTTTTATGCTTACACTGAAATCAATGCACAATATTAATCCAACCACTTTAAAATCAATGTACCATCATACATCCAATTACATCAAATCAGAAATCAACATCTACACTGAATTCAATGCATCTAATGCAAGAAATCAAATAAGATTAGAAAACAACATTTACACTGAAATCAATGCATCTAATGCAAATAATCAAATACGATTAGAAATCAACATTTACACTTAAATCAATGCATCTAGTGCAAGTAATCAAATATTTTTAGAAATCAACATTTACATTGAAATCAATGCATCTAGTGCAATAAATATTCTTCCCTCTCTCCTGCCGCCTCCCTCTCTCTCTCTCTCTCTCTCCTCTCTCTCTCTCCTCTCTCTCTCTCTCTCTTCCTCTCTCTTATATATATATTATATATATATATATATAATAATATATATATATATATATATATATATATATATATATATAAATATATATATCCCTCCATCTCTCCTTTTTGTCCCTCTATCTCAGCCCCCCAAACGCACATGCTCTCTCAGTCCATATCTATCAATATCTCTTTTCCTCCCTCTCTCTCTTCATCTCTCTCTTCTTCCCTCTCTTCACATTCCATCTATATCTCTATCTCCCTTTGTCTCTCTATATCACCCCCAAAACATAAACTCTCTTTGTCAAATCTATCTATCTATCCCTCCCTCCTCTCCTCCCCCTCTCTCTTCCCCTTCTCTCCCTCTCCCCGACTTCTATCTCTCTTCCCTCTTGTTGTCATCTCTCCCTCTCTCTCCATTTTTCTTATCACTCCCCCTCTCTCTCTCCACCTTTCTCTGTCTATTTATTTATTCTTACCTCCCTCTCTCCCCCTCCAACTGTATCTATCTTTCCATCCCTCTCTCCACTCTCTCACATCCTCTCTCTCTCTCTTCACCCTACAACTCTGTTACTATATCCTTCCCTCTCTCCTCTCTCCTTCTCTCCCCCATTCTCTCCATCTCTCCTTGTTTGTCTCTTTATCTCACCCTCAAACATACACACTCTCTCTCCATCTCCCCCTTGTCACTCCCTCTCTCTCTCCACTTTTCACTCTCTATGTATTTCTTCTTCCCTCCTTCTCTCCACCTCTCTCTCAATTCCTCCCTCTCGTACTTCCTCTTGCTCCCTTTCTCTCCTACCTCCCTCTCTCTTCCCCTATTACTCTCTCTCTTTTCCCTCCAATCCTCTCTCTTCCCCCATCACTCACTCACTCTCTCTCTCTCTCTCTCTCCATCTATGTTACGATATCCCTTCCTCTCTCCTTATCTCTCCCCTCTCTCTATCTCTCTTTCTTTGTCTCTTTATCTCACCCCTAAACATACTCTCTATCTCTCCATCTCTCCCTTGTCACTCCCTCTCTCTCCACTTCCCTCCCTCTCTCCTCCTCTCTTAATCCAAAGTTATTAAATTTAATAATATATTAATATGAATATTAGATTTAATAATAATAATAATAATATTAATCTTTAAATGTTAAAATTAGGGTTAATAATGTTTTTTTGTATGGTATTAGTAATAATTTGGCCCATGGTATTTGACTCATAGGGGTACCTAAATAAAACCTTTTTTTTAGTGTTAGTAAGTATAAAAAAGTTTATGGAGTAAATTTAAAAAGAGGTTTTATTTATCATATCTCTTTTATTTACCATGGTACTTGGCCAATAGTGTTGGTATATAATTAGATGTTGATTTTTAATCCTATTTGATATATTTTTATTTATTTATCATACCTCTTTATACCTCTTTTATATTTATTTATTTACCATGCCTCTTTTATAAATATGGTATTTGGCCTATAATATTAATAAGTATTTGTCCCCTGGTATTTGGCCCATAGGCTTCACCTAAATAAAACATATTTTTTGAGTTTTCGGAAATATAAAGATGTTTATGGAATAAATATAAAAGGAGATTTTGTGTATTTACTGTACTTCTAGTTTATTTATATTTTTATTTATTTACCATACTTTAAAAAAAAAAAAAAAAAAAAAAAAAAAAAAAAAAAAAAAAAAAAAAGAAGAAGAAGAAGAAAAAGAAGAAGTAAAAAGTTTTATTTACCATACCTATAGTTTATTTATATTTTTATTTGTTTACAATACATCTTTTTTTAGTGTTGTAAACCTCTTTATATCTTAAATCCGGAGTTTAAATGGATCTAGAGTTAATTGGATTGATTTTTAAATAGGGCCAGCATTAGATTAAAAATGTTAAATGTTAAACATTATGTTTAAATTTACATTCAGGTTTACATTTACATGTTTACGTTTTTATGTGAGATCAACCTCATACTCATTGTTTAAAGTTAAAATGGATCTAGAGTTAATTAGATTGATTTTTAAATAGAGCCTCATTAAAAATGTTAAATGTTAAACATTAAATTTACGTTTACATTTACGTTTTTGCTCAGTTGTTTACATTTAAATTTAGATTTAGATTTACATTATTTAAATTTACAGGTTTACATTTTTATCTCAAATCTACCCCAATGTATGTTGTTAGTTACTACCACAACTCATATGATTATACAAACATGAAATTATTCTTAAATTTTTATTATTAAAAATGCACAATAGATTTTTTGTTGGGTTGTGTCGTCAATTTCCCTTTTCTATTCTATCCAATATACTCAAAAATAAAAATAAAAGAAATTATAATTGATGGCATCATTATGCAAATGAAATGGCCCAAAAGTGAAACATGACTTTTGCATATCAACGTTCCATTTTTTTTTTCCCTCTTCGGCTAATTTGACTATTCAAACTCCAAGGGAGGAGGCGTTGGAGTCCCCGTGATTGTCGTTGGGGTTTAGTAATGAATGACATTAATGGTTTCACGCGGGGCCACTGTCGAATGGTCCACGTCCATATTACAACGGGTTAGGTGAAGATGTCCGAAACGCGCGTCAAGGACTCCGAAATGGTGCAAATCTCGTTGGGGTTTAGCTTAAAACACTAACGACGTTGTCTAAATATTATAAGCTTTGGATTTTTAAGTTGAAAAAAATTTGGTGTTAAATTTTAATTAGTGTCCTTCAAAATTAACAGTAATATGGATTCACTATTGTGAATATGGTTTGGGTTATTTAAATTGTGAAGAGTACATTATTAAACTAACATTGGAATGGAAATACTATATAAACTATTTCTTAATAAATATGATAAATTTTTATTATTAAAAATTAAGATTCAAAGGGGAGGTAGGAGCTAGAGGGATCTTAATTGGTTTACGTGGAAAAATAGTGTTTCAATTCGCATGGAGTTCGAATGGCTACTAACAACCAAGCTTAATAATTGGCTCTATGGGAGGGTCTCGAAATCACTACGAAATGTCAAAACTTAAAATTAACTGTCTTTGGGGGCTCGATGCTTGTTATCTGCTATGATAGAAAAAATTGTTATAACTGAGGCAAATTTTGGGGCTTCTCTAGCATTTTTTTAATATATATACATATATACCCTTTTTATATATACCATTCAATAAGAGGAGAATTTCAATTATAAATTTTTATATTTATATCCTCGATCGAGGTGAGATCTAGTCGAGGGGCATCAGTGGGATTCGTGCCACTATCATGACATTAATGCTAAGGAAAGATGGGTGGTGGCTTGGCTGCCCCTACATGTATCACCCCAAGAAGAAGTTGGTGAAGTTTATTAATACTCCCAAATGCAAACACTTGGAAAGGTTTGCACGAATGATTTTTGGACTCATTGCATGTGGCTTTGAATGACATTTTGAAACCAACGCTATATTTACAGGATTTCTGAGACAAGGCTTCATCATTTGGGTGGAAATGAGTTGTAAAGACCACACCCGAACCCTAGTTGTTACAAGAAGAGGTTACCTTCATGGCTGTCATATCTACAGATATCTTCACAATATCAAATTTTTGTATACCATGCTCCCTGTGCATTGCATGTCTCAAAAGACTCTCGATGGTCACTCCTCGTGCGGTTTTTGGTTTTGAATATAATTACTTCAGGAAATGTGGGGCATTGGGGCCTTCTCTTCTGTTGGATTATCTAGGGTTTGAAGGTCCTTTAGTAGAAAACATACTATAATTCTTATTAACTTGCCACCTTATGTGCTTATGCATCCTTGGAACTTTTATTTAGTCATGTTGTGAGTCAATTGTCTCGTTGTAATTTCTAATTCCTTTGTATCACATAAGAACCCTCTAGCTAGTCTTTCTTAGGAAGGGTTTGTGGGGGTAGTCCTGTGCTTTCGTATTCTCTCCTATCTCTGGGCTTATGGTGTTTTCTGGGCCATTGAAGTCAATATTTATGAACTGACCCATGTCAATAGCATGGGGAAATCTCATTTGGTTTGGTATAATGATTATTGTTCCACTACATATGTTTTTTTAACATCTGCATGGTGGCACCTTAGCTTGGTCTGTTGGCACCTCCCTCTGGGTTGTCCTCTAGATCCTTTATCTGCAGCCTAGGTGAGGGATCTCATCGAGGAGGTATTGATGCCACTGGAAATTTGTAAACCCCAGCTTAGTTGCTTATAATAGAAGAAGATGGTTCGACCTTCCTCACAAATGCAAGGGGTGGCCGAGGTCAGGGTTGTGGCCATGGGAGGAGTTATCCTTGACCCTTCAGGAACTAGGGTCGTAAAAGCAACAATGAATTGATCGTAGAAGTAGTCAGGACCCGTACAGGACTAGTACACACCCTTGGGCTTGCCAAATCATCATGGAGTCAGAAAAATAAGTTGGGTAGAAGATTGTGAATATTGAATAGGAGTTAAGTCAATGGAGGAATCATATCCTAGACCTTGGCTATATGAGAGGCTACTGCACTCAGTTTCAACAAACTTTATATCTTTTATTAATGATGAAAAATTTATTGGCAAAAGCCTTGATAACCACCTTTGCATGAATTTAGGGGCCAACAATAGAAATATGGGAAATCCACAAGGAATTCCAGCTCATTCAACGTTAGATTCAATAGGAAAATGATTGAATATCCTGCATAGAGAGTCACATCCCTTTCCTTCCACAAACTGAGCTGATGGGATCTAGTGCCAAAGACCTAGCGTCAATTGAATCTTTTGATGATGAGTATGGTTCTTAGCGTAGTTTGGATAATCATTTTTGTTATGTATAAATGAATAGTAATAAGTCTTCGTTTTTATGTTATAGGTATATTTCCACTAGCAGACACAAAGACACTCAAGTTTATATATCTTTGGTAAACATTCTTAGACTATTTAGATTTTGGATGCCTTATCAAGCTGTCAAATGGCCAACAAACTGGGTTTCCCAATGGGAAGGTTGAGCCCATTTGATTATGGATGTATTTTATGTAATACCTTTTTGTTTTTAAAAATGGAATAGAAAAGAACTGTCACACACACACACACACACACACACACACATAGATATATATCTATATGTGTGTGTGTATGTGCATGTCTTAAAATATTGTAAATAATTTACAAATTTTAAAAATAAATGAATAATTTTTTTTTTTTTTAATTTTTTTTTTCGACACGAAAAAATATAGAATTCGATTTTATTAAAGAGAAGAATAAAAACCCAGTTAAATATGTATCTGTCATTGTGATGTATTTTCTGTGTCAATCATAACAAATCCTCATGTTTTGAAGTACAAAATAACATTTCGAGCCTATGTATCTAAAAAATACATCATCTGTCACAAACAAAAAGGATAGTATTGACTATGGTCCAAAGAGGAAACAAGTATCTGCATATGACTGAAAAGAGTTGTGAAAATAAACCAATTGCTGCCGAGAAATCTATGGGAGAGTGATGCACCCCTCCACACTAGTTGCTCCATTAGAAGAAAAGGAAAAGTATATATATCCTTTTGAAACATACAATCCCTTTTTGGATAGGGAGTCTATTGTGACATTCATTTCTCTGTAGATGCGTTGAATATCAAAATTAGTAAAAGATAGAATGAGAGCATCCACCCGCTCTCTCGAGCCTCTCAGATCTGGGGGGAGAAATGTCGTGCTTTCCAAGATGCCCTAAATAATAGTCATGGAATCCCCATACACATGAACGTTTTGGACTTGTCTTTCTATAGAAACTATAGAAGGCCCCATAATGCCACCAATTCTGCCCTGGTATTAGTTCGCAAGCACCCACACCAATGCAACTTGTAGTGAGAATTTTTAGTAATGCGAAGCCATGCTCCACATCGAGATCTCTTCTTTGTGCAACACCATCGAAAATCTCGGGGGGTAGGCTGGTATGTGTGCTCAAATACCTCCCCGATAGGTCATTGTAAGTCTTCTTCAATGGTTCCATACATTTTGTCCAAGCAATAATCTTGGAGAAAATCTTTTGAGCATTAAGTTGTAGTCCCCAAAATATGAGATGATTTTAGGCCTTCCAAATCTCTGAGATGACAAACATGGGAATATATTGATTAATGTCACTATCGTCCAACCGCCATCAAAAACATTTCTCTTATGAAGTGAAATGCATGAAAGCAATGCTAAAATGGGAAAGAATGGTTGCCCATATCTCTTGAGAAAGCATGCTTATGAGGAAAAGGGCCTTCCAAATCTCTGAGATGGCAAACATGGGAATATGATGATTAATGTCGCTACCGTCCAACTACCATCGAAAACATTTCTCTCATGAAGTGAAATGCATGAAAGCAATGCTAAAATGGGAAAGAATGGTTTCCCATATCTCCAGAGAAAACATGGTTATGAGAAAAAGTTTAAGCGCGGTTTGGAGATCCTCACCGCAAAGGGGACACCACCGAGGACTGTGAAAATGTCATCTGCAAAGAATGTGCCATGTCGAAATATTGTTTTTCCATGCCAGCAAACAAAAAAGTTTTATATTTAAAGGGGCCTTCAGACGCCACATAGCCATGCACCACCACGCCAATGTGGACCCTTGTGTGTTGCACATGTGATGAAAATAATTTTCAGCAACTACCACTGCCCCTTTCCTTAGAGGCCCATTCCATGAAGGGGAATCACCTCTCACACTTCGACACAGGCCAACTCTTTTAAGTGTAGTGACATAGTTATCCCAATCCTAAGCATGTTGTCTTTATAAACCAATGCATGATGTCTCCTTCCAAGTAGGATGAACACCATTCCACCCTTCGATAGCCTAATACAACATTAATATACCCTTACGACGTAGAGCAACAATAGTGTTCTCCCTCAATGTAGTGGAGTTTGGTACACTAGCTATCTGGTTCCTCTCAATAGTCAACATATTTCTATTACCAAAAGAGCACCGTAACCTCTGTAAAATCCATGACTTCACTTTTTGGTGACCCGTCCATATATGAAGCCCTCTTGATGCCAATCTCTTACATATTAATCCAATGTATAATCGACCTTTATAAATGATATTTGGCAGAGGTGATTCGTGCCCAAATTCCATCTTTAAATAAGGCACGTCAGAGTGATTTTATAAGAAAATATCTCCCAAAGGCCGACGTGTTCACTACCCCCTAGCCTTCAAGTTCTTTAGGCTTTGATATAGTGCCCCAAGCAATTAAATGGTATTTTCTTTCCCCAACACCAACCCACAAGAATCTAGCTGGTATGGATCGAATTTTAGATAAGATATAACCATGGACAATAAAAAGATGCATCCAATATGTAGCAAGTTGTAAAAAAAATTGAATTAAGATGTGTCTCCCACCGAAGGTGAAGTAGCAATTTTAATTTAAACATAAATTTATCTAAAATCAAATTTATTTAATTATTGATTTTTTTTCTTTATTTCAATAAACACAATTTATAATAATGTTTTAAATTCAAAAAGATTTAAAAAATATAAAAAAATAATATAAATTCCATATATATATATATTTTAAATTAAGTTATTAAATAAGAAAAATTATTATCAAATTTTATATTGATAAATTTCAATTCATCTAAAAACAATCACAAATTCTGAAAATAAATAAATAAACAATATCTTATTTTAAAAATAGAAATAAATAAATAAACAATATCTTATTTTAAAAATAGAAATAAATAAATAAACCATATCTTATTTTTAAAAATAGTTTATTTACCCACTAGCTAATTAACTAATGTTAATAAATATTATTTTTAACTTATAATATGAAATAAATAAACAATATCTTATTTTAAAAATAATTTTATTTACCCACTAGCTAATTAATTAATGTTAAAAATATTATTTTTAACTTATAATATTTTGTTATAATTTTAATTAATTAATGTTAATAAATATTATTTTTAACTCATAATATTTTGTTAGAATTTTAAAAACTCATAAAGCAAAGAAATAAAAGGGGCTTTATTTTATTTTGAAAAAAAATTATTTAAAAATTATATTTATCCTTTCATTTATTGCAATTTTAAATTTATATTTTTTTTTAATTATAATATAATATAAATATAGTTTTAGTTCATCAGCGTATTTATAAAAAATAAATCTTTGAATCAAATTTTCTAATTACATTGGTACACCTAAATAATTATTTTAATAAAATATAAATATTATATGAATTTAAAATTATTTTTAATATAATATAAACTTATTTGCATCACAAAATTTAATTTTTATTCCAATAATATTATGACTGGGTCATTTCAAATAATATAATTAAATGACTTGATCATTTCAAATAATATAATTAAATGTGGGCAAAATTAAACAGTCATGTAATAAATTAAATTAGTTTTTAGTCTAACAAATACATGAAAGGATAATTTTGGTCATTTTATTGGTTAATAATTATAAATAAAAATAAAAAGTTGTAAAAAGTTTTAAAAAATTAAGTTTATATGGTTTAATCCATAAAATTTTGTACTCAATCTATTTTGTATTTTAAATCATAAAAATCTCAATATTTCATAGACTATTTTGTCTATAAAAACTATGCTATATTCTAAAAACAAAAACATATATCTAAATATATTATAAAAATCAAAACAAACATCTACTAAATTAGGAGGGCGATGGAGCATACGGTGGAAAGGGAGGAGCCCGCGTGGTGGTGGTTCTAGTTATTAGTGTTAATAGTTCGCGTCACCAGCGTCGAATGGTCGACGTCCATATTACAGCGACAATGGCGGACGCCGGAAAGGTTCAAATCCTCGCTTGGGTATAGTTGAGTGGTGGAATTGGGTATAGTCAGTTTAAAAATTTATAAAAATGTGAAAATGAGGAAGTGTTAAAACAGCTAAATTTAAAATTTGAGAAATAGGTCTGTTTTGAAATTGCAATCTGATTTAGCCTCACCCAAAAACAAAGCACGACCTGGACTTTTATTGAGCTAACCAAATGCTACAGTTGTTTCAGTACTCTCATGCTGCTAAAGCAACCAGAGGCGTGAGGAAGCGAAACCCGTTAAAGGCTGCCTTTGTCTTTTTTTCAAATGTGGCCATTTGAGGTACCCGGGTTAGTTGGAGGCGCTGCAATCTGGCGCTATTAGCGGATATAGAGGAGATGACATTCATAATTATCCGTGTGAAAATAACTGTAGATTTGATTTCTTCAGTAAACGTGACAATGCCCAAAAATATCCTGCGAAAGTGGTTCGTCTTGTTTTTAGGGTTCTTGAAGTTTGAATCCGAAGGACAAGGTAAAAAATAATAAATATGATGAGCGTTATTCATTTTATATCTATCCTTTTTAATTATTGAATGTTGAGGAGAAAAATAATTTAAATTGCAAACTCACGTGTTTAATCATTTTTTAAAACAATATATTTAAATAAATTTGTGTTAAGGAAGTCGAGGATGGACAGGATAATCTGAATGAATGTAGATGAAAAAACAACGTTGGAATTCCTTCGTACATGGACCAGGACGGCAGCCCAAGAAATACTCGCGGAACAATTGCCGTGTTTCCTGCACCTGTATAGGCAATGGCATCAGATCAATGTATATTTGGAAGCACTTGTCTATAATGCGATCTCAATTCAAAGAAGAAACCTGATGTAGATGTTCCAACTCAAACTGAAGGAATTGAAACTAAGATTAAACCAATGGAACCATTTTGAATTTGATAACATCCATTTGGAGAAGCGAAAATTAGAGGAGCTTATGGAAGGAATTCAATCGACAATTGTAAGAGAAGGGAGAACAGATCCTCTTGTAGAGGAGGAGGCTAAGTTAATTCAAGAACTGGAGTCATATCGCAAACAAGAAGAAGTGTTATGGAAACAAAAGTCTAAAATCTAGTGGCTACAAGAGGGCAAAAGAAATGACAAGTTGTTTCATAAAGCCATGATCAAACACCGGTAACACAATGACATCTTTTCCTTGTCCTTAAGGTGGGGCACTAGTCTCGTTCAACATGGAGACATGGAGGAAGAATTGGTATCCTTTTATAAGGATCTCTTATGAGAAGGTGAATAGCACAGAGTTGAAGCCATCACAAGGATTACAAATGATATCCCAAAATTGATCATCCCAGAAAAAAATGGCACACTGATGAGGGAAATTTCATTTGAGAGGTGGAGAAAGTAGTGAAAGAAATGGTTAGTAATAAAGCATAAGGCCCAAATGGATTCACCATATTTTTTTTCAAAGAGTGTTGGCACTTTATAGGCATCTAAGTGCATGCCCTGATAGAGGAATCAAGGTGTCTCCAAGAGGTATGGTTTGGTTTAAATGCGAGTTTTCTTACTTTGATTCCTAAGGCCAATAACTTAAGTGATCTTAATGACTTTAGGCATATAGTCCCTGCAACTGTGTACACAGGGAAGAAAGATTCTATAACAGAAGAATTGAACATAATAAAGACTATTTTGGAGCAATATCTATTTATTTGTGTGTTTATGTTTAATTCTGTATTTACTGCGAATCAACTCTATTTATTGCAATTTTCATAAGAAACGCTTAATAGATGCATGAAAGTGGTAGATATGTGAGCTTACTTGATGTTATGAATGTTTAACGAAATCGACGCAAAGTTAGAATTAGTTATTTGTAAGTTATTGTAATTCCTGTGTTTTAAGGTCTAGGGTTTGCGAAGGTGTGAATAAAGCCCTAAAAGTAACAAAAATTCATCACATAGACCTTTGGATGCAGAAACCTCGTTCTGTCATCCTCCAATACTTCCTCGGGTGACACTGCAACTTGCACTACATAGGTTGTTGCCAAAAGGGCTAGTAGTGTAGGGTTTTGTTGGTTGGTGCAACTAACTCTGAACCTCATTCTAGACTCCCTTAAGCCAATAATACTTTCTCTACGTACACACCAAATCATATTTCCAATGTCACAAAGGCTACCATTTGTGTATGCAACATGTGTTTTTCCTAACACAATTATTTTTACTTCATTGCACATACTCTTTTCATGAAACAAGTATGGATTTTGGTTCTTGTATGAACACTATTCGTATGTGTATTTTAGGGAAAGAATCTCTATTTTTGTTTTCAAGAGATCTATCGTAAAATCATTATTTTCATACATGAAGAATGCACTCTTTTTCTAAAAAGAAAAATATATTTATGTGTATATAAAACATACGTTTTCTTCAAGAAAGTGAGAATGATTATTTATGTGCCTAGAAGCACATCATTAGCTTTTACTATCATGCATGCAATGCATAACTATTTCACAAAAACTTCGAAATTAGCTAGTATCCCAATGCAATAAAGCATATATCCCTTTTCAATAAAATCCAACTTAACTTCTACTTCTTTTATATGCATTCTCTTTTCCATAAATGCAATAACTATTGTTTGAATATGTGATCTCCTTACTCAAAATAGCTATTTCTATGAGCAAAATAAACATATATTCATTTCAAATACTAACACAAACTCCTATATTTTCCAAGATTTGTCACAGATACTTATCTCTTCAGTGGCTCACTCCATGCTTCCACTACATGCTTCCATCACCTGTCGAAGTTAATACTGGTATCTCTGTGACATCCATGTCGAAAAATATAAAGATGGCATGATTGTCTAAATAAAATTCCAACTCAAGTTTTGTTAGACAGAGACTCTCGTAAGCTAGGATGTTTCCAGTGCCACCACTTGGAGGAGCCACGTAATATACTGATAGTCGGTTCAACATGTTGAAATCTTATAAATAAAGAAGTGAACCGCTGGCAGAGTCTTATCCATCCCTGTTCGATGAAATCGTTCTGCTAACTCCTCTGGAGGCTGAAGGTGATGCCAACGATCTATTGGTCTTGGAACAATCCAACCCTTCCATCCTTACTAAATTGTGGAAGTCCCCATAGCTTCCATCATCTTCAAAATCTAGATAGCATAACAAAGAACTAACTATAGAAAGCCTTTCTCCCTTGTATTGTCTTCAGAATTTAGGGGACCTTCTTCTGTCGCCGACTCTCTTTGTTTTTTAATCACGTTCTAAGACAAATGATAATCAAGAACCAACTAACGAATTTGGATTAATATACATGAATCTTCACGGAACTTACATTCACCGATGTTGTAAAACTCGGTGTCTAAACCTTTTTCCGATACTAGTCATCACATCTCCGCACAGGTGAGCAACGAACTACCCCCATATCACACGTTAAAGATTCTTTTCATGCACTCCCCTCATTCAGTTTCCCAAATATCAAGAATCAGTTTGTAACTGATTCTTAAGTTTTAAAATTACTATTACTCAACTGATTGATTTTACACTCATTATTTTAGGGATGTTACATTATGCATGTTTGCTTATTGCTATTTTTTAATGCAATCACTTTTCTAATGAAGTCATTCCTATTCATTTGCAGTTATCTTGTAGGTTGATCTAGGAGTAGCTTTCACACTCCTAGATTATATATTGTATTTATATTAGATATATCTTATTATTCTTATTGACCTACATTTTTGGTCATTTGTTAAACATCAACTAAATTATCTTTATCTAAATGGGTGATATTAGGAAGCAATTTGAATGAGCTCAATTAACATAAGAATAGTGGCAAATCAACACATATTGAGCCTACAACCATCAAAGTCTTGAAATTCTCACAAATGAATAAAATATATGTATGAAGAAAACATAGGGGTTGGATGGCATCATTAAATAGATGAAATGTATGTTTTAGTATAGGTCTAGGGTAATGACTTCTTATTTTTTAGGAGGGTTTTAGTGAGCGGGATTATGTTGCTATGAAACTTAGCAAAATTTGATAGGATTTATGAAAATGACTTAGTTCGGGACAAAAGCAATGAAAATTGGTTTGAACAACCAATTCTGATTAAAAAACCAGTCCAAGCCAACCAATTTTAATAACTTTGACTGATACAAGATATACAGAAAAGCCAACTCTAGGTCATTGGAAAACATTGTCTCATGGGGAACAATCCCAACTACTCCACACCTTTACAACAATTAGGACCTGTTGTGGCAGCTGCAACACCCTCCAAAAGTTTTGCATGTACTCAAATTTTAGACCCTATTGTTGATCCGATGAATGTTCGTTCCTTAGTCAATTATGGGTAAGATGATTATCTCAAGCTCCCCTCTTTGATCTTAAGAGACTTTCATACTTTTATCTTTATATAGTATGTGTCATCCTTGGGCATGGGGATTATCACTTATCATGCAAAGGGAATCTTGTTTTTCTTCAAGGGGAAATATTTGCGAGAATGGGTTGTCCTCACCACATAGACATGTTTCACACTCATCTCATGCACTCTTCTACAAGTGTCTCCTTTATCCTTTTAAATTCTATCATTGGAGCCACACTTATCGTAAGTTGTTGCAAAGGTTGTTGCATGAAGAGAAGTATGTGTTATATGTTTTGGATGGTCTATGTTGTATCGTTAAGTGTTCAAGTGTGCAATTGTAGTCAATTTATATCACTATTCACATCAGTTCCACAGATCACACACTTAACCAAATTCCAGAGTTTCCTTAGCAACCTAGCCTCATCTAGCTTTCTTGAACTACGCACTTCACATATGCAAACCTCAAGATTTTTCCTTTCCAGTTGGAACTGCATAATGCACTGAAATCCCAACCTCCCTTAGCATTCAAAATTGCGTAGTGGTTTGATCCAGTGTCCTTCCCTCAGTTGGAACCTGTTGTTTCCAGAAACTGAGCAGTTTTGTCACTTAGCTGCCCAGTCTACCTTGCATCCTGAAACTATGTAGATGTGTCCTCATAGGGCCTCATCCTGCAGCAGTGCCTTCCATCATAAAACTACATATTTTTTTCCCTCAACTTCCTAATATGCCTTGCATCCTGAAACTGCACAGATGTGTTGTCCTAGGGCCTCATCCCGCAAGAGTCACTGCCTCCTAAAACTATGAAATTGTGTTTCTCAGGGGCCACAAAGAAGGATGACATGCTAGATTACTCTCAAGGAGATGAGAAGAAATATAACCAAATCGAGGAACCCAATGTATGATGGAAGATTGGGATCGAATGAAGACTCCATCCGATGCATAACCCTTTGGAGGGTAGGTATGGAAAACGAAGAACATATTTTCAAATACACCTCTTAGTGTAGCTTGAAGGACTTCTTATCATTTTCATATCATTTTGTCTTCAATGGCGTTTATGGTTGCAAGAACTGAAAGTCATTTCATGTTTTTCCTCTACATGTCTTGCTCACTTTATCTTGTTAGATCAAGTGTCATCTTTTGAAAAGTTTGGTTTTTATGTCATGTTTGCAAACCATTCTGGTGACCTTGAAGGTTGGTCTTTGTGTATACAAGTTTTCCTAGCCATGTAAGCACTTTTAACGTTTAACTCTAGACAATCTCACAGAGGAAAATGCCTTTTCATGTTCTCCCGATGGTCTATGTTGGGATGTTGTCGAAGTATGCTAAGTGTGTGATTGCGATGTTGAGTTCTCACAATTTGACATGCCTCCCACACTTAGCCATTTTCCTGAAAATCCTTATGATTGAATAACTCCACTTCACTAGACCCCGACTAAGTTTCATTGCACAGTCCTAGCCATCAGTGATACCACTCTTCTTCTTGGAACTTTGCAGTGTTTGAGGTTTTCCCATAGGACAGTTGCACTACATAATCCTAGAGGTGAGCAATTTGCCTTCCTTCCCGGAATTACACAGGAACTACCTCAAAGCACAACTTGAACTACACACTTCACAAGATTTGTCATCAAGCTTCCTCCTTTCCTGCTAGAATCCCGCAATGCGTAGAGACCTGAGCCTAGTTTTCCTCCCAGAATTGCGCAAATATGTCCTCCTAGTGACCTCCCTCAGCCAGAACTCATAGCTCCTAGAAACTATGCAGAACTGTCCTCTCTGGTCTCTCTATTACCCTGTCTTGTCTTCCCTCAAAAAGTTGTGCAGAGGTGCATCCAAGGGTCCCACCTTGCAGCTGCCACTCGTGACCTCAAGTGCGCAATCTTGCCTACCAATGGCCACTGTGCAGTTTTCCTTGACTTTGAAGACTCTACCCTGAAGTTCCTCAATCAAGCGTGAGTTGAGCACTGTATAGTATCAGTGACCAATCTCCTTCCCTGTCACCTGGAAGCACATAGTGCACATTTACTAGGCCCTTCTCCTAGCCTGTCATCTATCATGGACCCAGACCATGCAAAAAAATGCATCATCTTAGATTAGAAGGTTTTGGATTTGATGTTGCCTTGTCATGAGTGAAATGTAGGACATGTACACTGATAGATCATGGCGAGATGACAAATGAGATGAAGGAGGATCGAACATGATAAAAGACTCACTTGCCACTGGATGGACGAAAGGAAGCTCATCAAAGAGCAAGCAAAAGGAACACATGCATGTTACCATTGTACAAGACCAAGATCATTGAAGACCCCGCAACATTAAGCCATGCAGAGGAGAAGACAAATCACATCCAAGAACACATCCATTACTTAGCAGCAACAACAACTTGACATTGCCACCACAGTTAGTCAATTCATGTCAATAGTGTCATGTCATGTTGTGTCATGAGTTGTCAAGGCCACATCACTACCATGAGCCATATCTATTGTAACAGAACGTAATGTAAAGTTATATTCCAATGGACACACAATGAAGACGAAGAGTCATGTCAGTTGAAAATTCATAGGAGGTTGAATGGTCATGAGCACAGTCCAAGAGTCACAACGGTTCGACATCACCCTTGGTTCCTCCCATGAAGCATAGAGAGATTTTAGTCAGTTATTTTAGGAGCAAGGAGTGGCTCCAATGTTCCACTAATGGGGCTAGTGATGTATTATGTACATATATGTCTTGGAACTTTTTCTTAATACAAAAGCATGTTAAGGCCAACATGTTTTCATGCATGTCTTGTAGATGTTTGTAAGACTATTCTTTCATAATTTATAATACAAGTTTCTTTCACATGCACTAAGATAGTTGAACTATTTCGGTTGTTTTAGTACTTACCATGTTGGGAATATGTTGTACTGGTTATCACTATTGTCTCATACTTTTGGACTACTCCGCAGGATATTAGACATATGTTCCTCCCTTAGTTATTATAACGATCGTCACATCCGTTGTGGACTACTCCACTGGATGGTGGATGGGTCTTCCCTGTACTTTGGTCTTAAAAAATCCTGCATTTGCTATCGACTATTCTGCTGGATGTTGGATAGACCATTCCCAGTTTGCATGTGTCTCTTCTTGGGTGGTAATATTACCTCTCACTTAGAGGCTTACTTTTCTCCCCCTTTTGCAGTAAGACAACCTTGACATAGTTACATTATGCATTCACCATGCACACTTACCTTGTTGTTTGACGTAACACTCTCATGCACTGATAGCTAGAGCCAAGGCAAATGTTTGAGTATATGGCAGTCAGACCTTTATACTGGATGGAACTCCTACACCAAACAGTTTGAGGTTTAGTTGGGACATCATATTGGGGAGATACCCTTGGTTGACAAATTTCCAACACCATCAACAAAATGGTGCTAGAAGGAGGACCAGACGACAGGATGCGCCCGTAGAGTCTTGTTTGAGTATCTTATTTTAGAATGGCTCTTCCTGAAATCATAATCTCGGGATGTTTTTTAAAGAGCTTAATTGTACCATCCCTACAGAAGTCATTCATGACCTGTCTGAACTTAAGTTCGCTGGTGAGGGTGAACCAAATTTTCATGAACATCTGTTTCAAGTTATCTGTCTCTGTTTTTGTTACAAAGTAGGTTCCAAAAATGTCATGGCAAGATTACTCACCCTTACATTCGAAGGTCGTGTTAAACAATGGTTTCATACATTACTTGTTACTTCTATCCATTTTCTCGTTCAACTTACCAAGATGTTGTGTAAATCCTTCGATAAGTATGACCACCAAGGTGTTTGTGAAAAAATCTGTTATTTAAGAATGAATCTAGATGAATCATTTGAGCATTTTGTTGATCGGTTCCTTCACCTATGTGGAAAAATTCTTGAAAAAAATTTGAACTCGCATTTCATGAGAGAAGATTTTAAATGCTTAGTTCATGTATCCTTATACGATGAGCTCGAACCTCCTAGTTTCCCTCCCTCCCCAACTCTTGTAGATCATGAGGCACCTCAGATTGCAGAGGAGGATCCCAACATCCCGATTGTTCCTTGTCCTTCTCCTTTTCCAGTCTCGATGTGGGTGACCCCTTGTAGTGATCATGAAGCTGAGAAATCTATGAATCACGTCCCCAACCCATCTTCTCATCCATCTCACACTTTAATGGAGGAAATTCCATAACTACTCAAGAAGCCTACAACAAAAACTCACTACTCCATTCCACAAGAGGATGTCAACATTCACAACTCTAATCTCAATATTGATCCAGATTTCAATTCTCCTTTATCTTCTCCACATCATGACTCCTTGTACCCTGACTCGCTTGATCAATCTTCTTCGCCAGCTAGCTTTTCACATCCTCTTGATTTTGAAGTTCTTGGCTCAAATTGTGATCAAGTGAAAGGCAATCACATTATGTAGGTACAGGAGCAGGAAGGTGAGGAAACTATCAATTCTTCCTCTCAGTTTCAAAATTGTCCGCATCAAATAATGAGTTTCCATTCTTGAATAATTCTCAATCTACTAATCTAGGTGGAACATCCAGTCTAATCAATTATTTCAATCAAACCCTAGTCTTGGGTAGTAATCACTCCCATGCTTCCATATTCCATGACAAAAGCCCAAAAGTATCATGTGATCTTCTGGTTTCCCATGAACACTCTAACTCAGATCTAGAATCTGCTTCAGTCAAAGAAGACGTTCATATCGAAACTTCCTCTTCACCTCACTTTCCCTTTTATCCTACCATTAGCAATGCATCTACATGTGGTGGAGATACTCCATGTTCTCTTGATTCTTCATCTAACGAGTTATCTCCTCGATTAACACAAGGCATTGAGGATGTCCATGATAAAATTGAAAATATTCTAATCATAGAGAATCCTTCCCATTCCCCATCATCCCTTCTTTTACATGAATATAATTCATCAAATCACCTTGCTCATGCAAGCTCACCAATTCATTTATCTTTAGATGTACCATCAGAAGAGCCTCTTCAATTGAGCAATCTGATTGTTGTTGAGGCTGGAAAATTTTGTGAAACTTGTGACAGAGATGGCTACCATCTGGAGAGTAGTTTTGAAATTAGCAACAATAGGCACCCTCACGCCATGCATGACCTAATTCAATATTCAAAATGTGATTCTACAATTATGGAAAGTTCTGGGATGTGCGAGGGAGTCGAGGCATTTCAACACATGTTGATGGTTATGTCAAGACTTTGCGACTCAAGTAAGGCCCCTTAACCAAATTAGATTTTTGTTTCTCATGCACAATCCATTTATTTGCATGGTTTGAGTTGATGTGGATTCTTGTGTAAAAAAAGTTTGGTATTACTTGTGTGATCTTTCAAATTTTCAAAATTTCACATATGACTGAATTCACGAATATGCTGCAATTCATTCGTCTTCATGCAAATCTCTTACATCAAACTTAGGTTGGGGATGTCCATCTCTCATGACATCATTCGATTGTGAAGTTGATCATCTCAAAGGCTATCTTTGTTGAGAATCATACTTATTGAATTTCCCCCTTAATGGTCAGCTCCTCGGTCTTCTTGCAAACATTGTACTACAAATTTGTCCTCTCGTGACATGATAAATCTACCCGTGTGATGATGAATGCACAAGCTATCATATGAATCAAGTTTTTATCGATTCACCATGCCTCAATTGGTTTCACGCATTCATGGTGCTTGCATCCTTTTTAAATTCTTGTGATGACCATGATGCTTGCGTAATTGGTCACCAGTTGCAGGAAGGTGGTCCGCCATATCTAGCTTACAATTAACTTGGTTCAATTGTTCAGAACATTTGCAAGATTGTTCAAATGAATTTTTCTATGTTCATTGCAAACTGGGAATCTGATGTTTCAATCAACCCATTTGACCAATTATTTATATTGGGTTACTGTCATTCAGCTTATCATTTTCCCATCAACACATCCAATGAAAATTGCTTCTCGCTCACTGATCTTCATTGTTTAACATCTCTCTCTTTAGATTTTCATCAAGTAGATGAGGCACTTCAACCTTCACTGATGGTTATGGCAAGTCTTCACTGTCTTGGCATGACCATTCAGAATGATCATATTCATCTTTCCATACAATATTCCCATCATGATCTTGTCTCTCGAATCGAAAATTCATCCTTTCAAAGATCACGAGGCTTTCAAGATGGCCATCATGAATTTTATGATCCAATCATTGAATGGTTGGAACAATCTTACTTGGAAAGCACTGTTGCAGGCAACGAGTTGCAATCTTTCCTCGCGCTTGCTAAGAAGCTTGGTGGGGATGAGGACACATTCGCAAGAGGCTTCTAAGGTTTGTTGAAAAGTGGTATCCATCAAAGTGGTAGGCATGTGGATTGGATAAAATTAGTGGTTGTGACACGTTTTTCTTCCCACAGACAAGACCATCTCTCCCTTGTGCAAGTTTTTATAACTTATGTTGCACATCACCTTTTTTCTTTTTTAATCGTTCATATCTTTGTGGATGCAGGTAAGGAACAATCATGGTGGCTTCACTGGAAATTTCATTTTACGTGACCCTAACATTCTAGGTATTAGGTTAGGAGTAGGATTAGTTGCATCTTAGTTTTTGTTTCTTTGCACTCATCTTGCACTCGTACTTCGTCCTAGTTTTCATATTTTGGTTTTACATTTTATTTATTTTGGTCATTTTGTTCTCTTGCCATTTTATTTTGTTTCCTGGTTATGTGTCTTCTTTATTTTTTCTTTGTTTGCTTCCTTGTTGAGTTCTCCTTTCGTTTGCATTACGTGAATAAGTGTTGTGTCGTACTGTGTCCTTTCTTCTAAATGCATATGTCACTGAAGTTCAAAGAGTCTTGGGGCACTTCTACATTTTTCCAATCCCGTGTCCGGCTTCCTTGTCATTGGTTGTAATTTTGGGTCGATGAAGTCTTGACAAAAAATACAATCTATCCCTAAGGAGAGCTTTGGTCAACCCATGAACCTGTGACTAGTCTGGGAACCTCATGCTTGTAATCAATTTTATGCTTTGGTGTTTTCAAGCTTATCCAGCTAGTAGAAAAGGAGAAGGGAAAAAAATATAAATGAGAAAACCTAAATCAGAGGTATTTATATGCTTCTCTGAAGGAACAACATCTCCTGCTCTCAATAAGTCAGGATCCCTCTTCCACCCCAAAAATAAATAAGTGCCTATGCACAGTTCCCGTTAAAAAATAAAAAAGGCAAAGAAAGAGAAAGGCTTCTTGCGCAGAGAGGTGAAGCAGGAAACTTCAACGGGGTATTGTCTAGGCTCACTGGAAGTGGAGCAAGGCTTGTTCTCCTACATGTCTCCACTGTGGTACTGTCTAGGCTTGATGGCAATAGAGAAACAATAGAGATGAAAAACTATACTCTGAAAATATTATGCTCGTAAACTAAACTACCCTTCCCAATTCGAAACACTGCAATATATCTTAATCTTACATTGTGTTCAACTGAGAAGATACAAAGGGGGCAATGTTTTCCAATGAGGTAAGTGGGGAAGCAAAAGTAATTTTCATGATGAATCAATACTTCTTGAAGGACCAAGGCACTGCACTAAAATGAACCAAGACAGAGAAACTTGTATTCAACCAATGTGTCGCCAAGCATTGTAGCAACTACAACACTATTGAAACTTTGGCCTGTACTCAAATTTCATAGCCTTCTGTCGAGCTCATGATATTTCATTCCTTAGTCACATATGGGTAAGATCATGATCTCAAGCTCCCCTCTTCGACCTTAGGATTCGTTCATGCTTTTATCTTTCTATAATATGTGGTTTATGCAGATTATCACTTGTCGTGCAAAGGGAAGTTTGTTTTGCTTCAAGGGGAAATATTTGTTAGAATGGTTTGTCCTCACCACATAGACATGTTTTGCATTTATCTCAAGCACCTTTCCACATGTATCTCCTTTATCCTCTTAAATTCTATCATCAGATCCGCACTTGTCATAAGCTACTGCAAAGGTTTTTACATTAAGCAAAGTATGTGTTATATGTTCTGGATGGTCTATGTTGTATCATTATGTTTTCAAGTGTGTGATTGTATTCAAGTTCTTTCATTGTTCACATTAGTTCAACTAATCCCACACTTAGCCAAATTATGGAGTTTCCCTAACAACTTAGCCTCATCCAACTTTCCTACACTACGCACTTCACATATGTAACCCTCAAGATTTTCCCTTGCCTACTAGAACTACACAATGCCGAGAAAGCCCAACCTCCCTTATCATTCAAAACTGCACAGTGGTTTCCTCCAGTGTCCTTCCCTTAGCCAAAACCTGTTGTCTCTAGAAACTGTGTAGTTTTGTCTGTCAAATGCCCAGTCTGCCTTGCATCTAGAAACTGCGTAGATGTCTCCTCCCAGAGCCTCATCCCACAGTAGTTCCTTACATCCTAAAGCTGTGCAGTTTTATCCCTCAATTGCCCCATTCTAAAACTGTGCAGATGTGTCGTCCTAGGGCCTCATCCCGCAACAATCACTGCATGTTGAAACTACACAATTTTGTCTCTCAGGGGCTATGAAGAAGGATGACATTCTAGATGACTCTAAAGAAGTTGAGGATAAATATAAGCATACCGAGGAACCCAAGGTATGATGGAAGATCGGGACCGCACGAAGACTCCATATGATGCATAACCCTTTGGAGCGTAGGTACGGGAAAAAAAAGCACATCTTTTGAAATACACCTCTTAGTGTAGCTTGAAAGACTACGTATCATTATCATATCATTATGTCTTCAATCACATGCATGGTTGCAGGCACTGAAATTCATTCCATGTTTTTCCTCTACGTGTCTTGCTCCCTTTCGATTGTTGGATCAAGTGTTGTCCTTTGACATGTTTAGTTGTTATGTCATGCTTGCGAACCGTTTTGGTGACCTTGAAGGTTGGTCTTTGTGTATATAAGTTTTACTAGCCATGTAAACACCTATGGAATTCATACACAAAGTTGTAAGCACTGTCTCACAACTGTCGTCACAATTGTCCAAAGGTCTGTCCCAAGTTTCGCACTTGTCACTTTCAAATCTAGATAGTCTCACAGAGGGAAATGCTTTATATTTTTGTCCTGGTGGTCTATTTTTTCATGTTTTTGAAGTATGTTAAGTGTGTGAGCGCGATGTCAAGTCCTCATGAGTTCACTTACCTCCCACACTTAGCCATTTTCCTGAAAATCCTTCTGACTGAACAAATCCACTTCACTGGACCCCAACTGAGTTGCATTATGTTGTCTTAGCCCTCAGTGATGCTGCTCTACTTCCTAGAAATGTGTAGTGTTTGAAGCGGTCCCCCAAGGACAGTTGCATTGTGCAACCCAAAAGGTGAGCAATTTTCCTTCATTCCCAAAATTACGCAAAAACTACCTCAAAGGCTGACCTGAACTGCACACTTCGCAAGATAATTCATCAAGCCTCCTCCCTCGCTACTAGAACTCAATAATACATAGAGACTTGAGCCTACTTTTCCTCCCAAAACTGCACATAGATGTCCTCCTAGTGACCTCCGGAAGCTGGGACTCACTGCTCCCAGAAACTATGTAAAATTGTCCTCTTTGGTCCTTCTACTTCCTTTGCCTGTCTTCCCTTAAGAAACTATGGAGAGGTGCCTCCAAGGGTCTCACATTGTAGCTGCCACTCATGACCTCAACTATGAAATCTTTCCTCCTAGTGGCCACTCCACAATTTCCCCCAACAGTGAAGAGTGTGCCCTGGAGTTCCTCAAGCAAGCTTCTTAGCTACGCACTGCACAGTCTCAGTGACCAATCTCCCTCCCTGTCACCTAGAACCGTGTAATGCAAAATTACTTGGCCCTCCTCCCAGCTTGTCATATGTCTCGGGCCCGGACAATGGAAAACAATGCATCATCTTAGACTAGGAGGTTTTGCATTTGTTGTCGTCCATTTATGAGTGAATTGCATGAATAGGTACGAATAGATCATGGCGAGATGATGAACAAGATGAAGAAGGAGCAAACATGCTTGAAGACTCACTTACCGTTGGATGGACGAGAGGAAGCTCATCAAAGAGAAATCAAAAGGAACACATGCATGTAACCATATTACAAGGCCAAGATCATTGAAGACCTTATGGCATCAATCCATGCAGAGGAGAAGGAAAATCACATCCAAGAACACATCCATCACTCAACAACAACAACAACTTGACATTGCCACCACAACCAGCTAGTCCATGTTTGCAATGCCATATCAAGTTGTGTCATGATTTGTCAAGGACACATCGCTACCATGGGCCATATCTATTGTAACCAAATGTAAGTTGGAAAGTCTAGGAAGTTGAACGGTCATGAGGGCTGTCTATCAATCACAAAGGTAAAGTATCACCCTTGGCTATATATAACCCTCCCATTGTATGAGAAATAACTTTTCACCTTGGCTCCTCCCACGAAGCATAGAGAGTTTTCAGTCAATTCTTTGAGGAGCAAGCAATAGCTCCAATGTCGAACTATTGGGGCTAGTGATGTATGATGTACATATGTTTCTTGGAAGTTTTCCTTAATACAAAAGCTTGTTTAGGCTAACACATTTTCATGCATGTCTTGTAGATGTTTGTAAGACTATTCATTTTGCATTTGTAATTCATGTTTGTTTCACATGTACTAAGATAGTTGAACTATTTTGGTTGTTTTAGTACTTACCTTATTAGGAATGTGATGTATTGGTTATCATTGTTGTCTCATCCTTATGGAATACTCTACGGGATATTAAACAAGCCTTTCCCGCTTAATGGTTATAACGACCATCACATCCATTGTGGAATACTCTGCTAGATGGTGGACGAGTCTTCCCTGTACTTTGGTTTTAATGACTACCGCATCTCATATGGACTATTCCATTGGATGTTAGATAGACCATTATAGGTTTGTGCGTGTCTCATCCTGGGAGGTACTATTACCTCTCACTTAGAGGCTCACTTTTCTCCCCCTTTGCAGTAAAAGAACCTTGACACAGTTACGTTACGCATTCACGAAGCACACTTACCTCGCTATTTGAAGATACCACCGTAACACTCTCATGTGTTGACAGCTAGAGCCAAGGTAGATCATTGAGTGTGTGGCAACATGGCCTTTACACCGGATTGTTGGCATTATGATTCAAGTGTTGTCCTTGATGGCAACTCATTCAGAGGTATGATACAGGTGATGGCAACTCACTCAGAGGACAGATCATAGTGCAACAGGTAATGAGAGAGATATACGCAAGTTGACCGTGATGAAAGCGCGTATACACACGGGTTAGCGGAACAGAAGACGCGTACAAGTACACATGCGGGTTCATATAAGGAAAGGTCCATAGTATTTTGGTATTGGTCCATGGTATTTGGTTCGAAATGACGACCCGAGGTATTGGGTCCAAGGTATTTGTTCTACATGGTTTTGGACCATGGTATTGAGAGAAGCCTAAACCTATATAAGGAGAAGATCATTAGTCCAAAAGTGAAGTGAGTGAACATGTGATGAATATTTGATGAAGTGTGAGATGCTGGTTATGGGTTGGTGATGCCTTGCTTGATCTGAACCAAGGAGGCATTCATGTGAAGAATGATGAACGATGGATTGGGATCTTAAGGCTTGGAATGATTATCATTATATGATTTGATTATGGATAGACTAGATCTATTGATGCATGATTATTGTATGAATGTTATTATCTGGGTATGTGCTGATGTCTGAAATAGCTGCAAAGTTATGAGTTAGAATTTGCAGATCTGTACGCGGGTTGTCTTTGGTAAAAGCGTGTATACACGCAGGTTGGGTTCGTCCAAGTAGCGTATGCAGTATGATGTATGATATTTGAAGTTGCTATTGGATCTGGTTGTTGTTGCAGAGTTATGTAGTCTGTTATGTGTTTTGGTGACTATATTATTGACAAGTTTTCAGTGTTTCAGTATTGGATGATTCAGAGAGTGGTGATTCAGATTATGATGTTGTGATTTATGGATCTAGTATTAAAATGTATGAAATGTGGTCCCTGGATGATCGTAGGCCAGCACCTATGTACTGGTAAACTTATTGGCCAATACAAGAGCCAGGGGGTTGTAGCTCCCTTCCAGGAGCATCTGGAAAACGAGTGAAGGTTGGAGCCTTCAGTAGGCTAGTGCCTACGTACTAGTAAATGTAACGGCTAGTACAAGAGCTAAGAAGGTTGTAGCCTTCTGCAGGTAGAAGCCTACGTACTGGTAAAGGACTGCACGAGTACATTGTAAAAGAAGTTTCTTATTAAAGGAAGATAGAAACAAATTGCAGTAGGTGGTTTTCACCCACATTGTGTTTCCACCTTATATCATGGTGTTCATGTGTGCTCTTTATGCATGATGATCGATTCTGTTTACTGTTCATATGGTTAATAATGTTCTGATCCATTCACTGAAGATGAACTAACTAAATCATAAAGGTTACTGGATGTACGCTAGTTTCTTTTAACACAGTCGCGTATATACGCGGATATCCTTAACTGAAGTAGCGTATATGAATCTGAGTATGGAAATGAAAAAGTATCTGATTTGCTAATACTGATTCACTCCCCCCTCTCAGTATTATTTCCAACAATTGGTATCAGAGCGGGTCCTTTGGTAGAAGCTTGATCACTTGAAGGAGATCCGTAGAACAATGGGAAAGAAAGCACGTCAAAAGAAGAAGACAACTCAAAGGAACGATGACAGCCTGCCGGTGAGTGGAAGCAAGTATTCAGATCCTGAATCACCTCAGATTGAAGATGGACAAGCAAATGAAGCATCAGATAAAATCATAGATCAAGAAGATCTACCTAGCAAAAGGGAGAGTGCCCTCAAAGAAAAAATTATCAGCTTAAAAGCTTAGCTGGAATGTGCTTTTCAGAGTTCGTCAAATGCTACAGGTGCTGAATGAAGAACAAGAAAATAAGATTCTCAAACTAAGGCAACAAGTGGAAGAAGGAAGAAAGTCTGAAGAAACTTTGAAGAAGCAATGTCTGAAAAAGGAAGAACAACATCAGGATGAGGTAAATATATTGAAAAGTAAATTAGAAGAAAAGGATAAAATATTGCGATTTCAAGATAGTACTAAGATTTTGGATGATATTATTAGTAGTCAACGGTCTCCTGCTATCAAAACTAGTCTTGGTTTTCATGAATCTATTGAAGGTGAATCTAGTGCACAAAGTAGGACAAGGAACTCTAATGCAAAATCTGAAATCCCCAACAAGAAGATGAGAGGTCAATCCCATCAGCAACCAAGGAAAGAAATTCCTCAAAGAAAATCATTTGCTCCTAATTATGGAAGTGATAGACGATTATTTCCTTCGATGAATAATGTTGAATGTTATGTATGTCATAATCATGGACATGTTGCAGCTAGATGCAGAAGTAGAATGGTTCAAGACCATCACACAGAAAGATCTTCACGTTCCAGGTACTTCAAAGGATATTGTTTTTCTTGCAATATGTTTGGTCACAAAGCTGTTGATTGCTACAGAAGGAATAAGAAACATGTAAGATGTTATGCATGTAACAAGTTTGGACACATAGCAAAGGAATGCAGGAGAAGACTTCGGGCACCATACCAAAAGGAGAAAACATCATCACAGATGAAAATATGGAAGAAAAAGGAAGTACAGCCAGAAAGAGGTGGCATAGTGGAGTACACAGACATGAGAGACTCAGAGGAAGCTGAAAATGTGGAACGTCTATGTTCTAAATCTCATACGCGTGTTTCATGAAGACAAGTCGCGTATATACGCGAGTTCGACGCTGCACAGTCGCGTATATGATGTTTTGAAAGAAAGCAGCAGTACAAAAGTCTGATATGGTTCAGTCACTGTTTGATGATGACATGACACAAGTTTAGGGGGAGCATATACTTAAATAATGCATTGTTGACAAGTCTTTGGTGATGATGCTTATGTAGCTAAATGATATATCTTGCTACTTATTATTGGTTGGTCAAAAAAATGATATTGCAGGTTACAAGATGACAGATGTTTAGAGTGCGGATCATATGGTGTATGATAGTTGCTGATACCTGTCATGATTGAGTTTAGGTCCTTGAGAGTCATATGATGTATTGTGTTACCCCACTATGCATGGGATGGATAATGTAATGGTTCTTGTTGTTGAGTCATGTATATGTACTTGGTTGTCATATGTAAACAATTGGTATATCCCCACTTGGTTGGGTGATGGATGTATGTATAGAGTCAGGTTATGCTTTTGCAAATCATGCATGTGGTCAGGGGGTGCGTGGACATATTGGTACATCTCAACATATGCAAAGGGGGAGCTCAATCAGAGATTTCAATAGATACTCAAGGGGACTATGGACAACAGATGGAGATCAAAGAAGTGAATATCTTGGTCTACCCTTTGCCCTTGATGTCAAAGGGGGAGAGTGACTTGGTGTGGTTGTTGCCATCAAGTCCAAAGGGGGAGATTGTTGGCATTATGATTCAAGTGTTGTCATTGATGGCAAGGCATTCAGAGGTATGATACAGATGATGGAAACTCACTCAGAGGACAGATCATAGTGCAGCAGGTAAAGGGAGAGATATACGCAAGTTGACCGTGATGAAAGCGCGTATACACGCGGGTTAGCGGAACAGAAGGCACGTACACGTACACATGCGAGTTCATAGAAGGAAAGGCGCGTACATGTCGGAAACCATGGTTTTGGTCCGTGGTATTTGGTCCATAGTATTTTGGTATTGGTCCATGGTATTTGGTTCGAAATGACGACCCCAGGTATTGGGTCGAAGGTATTTGTTCTACATAGTTTTGGACCATGGTATTGAGAGAAGCCTAAACCTATATAAGGAGAAGATCATTAGGCCAAAAGTGAAGTGAGTGGGCATGTGATGAATATTTGATGAAGTGTGAAATGCTGGTTATGGGTTGGTGATGCCTTGCTTGATCTGAACCAAGGAGGCACTCATGTGAAGGATAATGAACGATGGATCGGGATCTTAAGGCTTGGAATGATTATCATTATATGATTTGATTATGGATAGACTAGATATATTGACGCATGTTTATTATATGAATGTTATGATCTGGGTATGTGTTGATGTCTGAAATAGCTGCAAAATTATGAGTTAGAATTTGCAGATCTATACGCGGGTTGTCTTTGGTAAAAGCGCATATACATGCAGGTTGGGTTCGTCCAAGTAGTGTATACAGTATGAAGTATGATATTTGAAGTTGCTATTGGATCTGGTTGTTGTTGCAGAGTTATGTAGTCTGTTCTGTGTTCTGGTCACTGTATTATTGACAGGTTTTCAGTGTTTCAGTATTGGGTGATTTAGAGAGTGGTGATTCAGATTATGATGTTGTGCTTTATGGATCCAGTATGAAAATGTATGAAACGTGGTCCCTGGATGATCGTAGGTCGGCACCTATGTACTAGTAAACATGTTGACCAGTACAAGAGCCAGGGGGTTGTAGCTCCTTTCCAGGAGCAGCTGGAAAACGAGTGAAGGTTGGAGCCTTCAGTAGGCCAGCGCCTACGTACTAGTAAATGGAACGGCTAGTACAAGAGCTAAGAAGGTTGTAGCCTTCTGCAGGTAGAAGCTTGCGTACTGGTAAAGGACTGCACCAGTACATTGTAAAAGAAGTTTCTTATTAGAGGAAGATAGGAACAAATTGTAGCAGGTGGTTTTCACCCACATTGGGTTTCCACCTTATATCATGCTGTTCATGTGTGCTCTTTATGTGTGATCTTCTGTTTTGTTTACTATTCATATGGTTAATAATGTTCTGATGCATCCACTGAAGATGAACTAACTAAATCATAAAGGTTACTGGATGTACGCTAGTTTCTTTTAACACAGTCGCGTATATATGCGGATATCCTTAACTGAAGTAGCGTATATGAATTTGAGTATGAAAATGAAAAAGTATCTGATTTGCTAACACTGATTCATCCCCCCCTCAGTATTATTTCCAACACGGATGAGACTCCTACACGAAACAGTGTGAGGTCTAGTTAGGACTTCCTATCAAAGAGATCCAATTGGTTGACTGTTTTCCAGCATCGTCAACCGGACCAAAGTGACAATAATGATAATAACTTACAACCTACAATTCTCACATACCAAATATGTTTTATTAAGTAGTTATCTAATATATAAGAATGAAAGACCCTAAAAATGAGGAGTTCAAACTTAATGTATCAAACATATTTATTAACCTCTTTAAACTTTTATCATACACCATAAATGTGTATACCTAAAAATTAAAGTAACAATAAAAGTATTTTTAAACTTGTATTATATTATTAACATTATTAATACTATTAATATTATTAGTAATATTAATAATAATTAATACTTTATATATATATATATATATATATTATATAATATATATTTTAGTATTATAATATTACTAGTATGATTGTATTTTACTTTCATTTTAATCTTTCATGCCTGAGGATTTTTTTATTATTATTTTTGTTATATCTTTCAAAGATTCTTTGTTCTCGATTGTAAACGTCCACTTCAAAAAAGAACATGACAAGTCACTTTTCAGTTCCTCGTGCTACTATTTCCAATCAAATAAATCTTTAAATATCAACAAGACTATCTAATCAACCTATTGATAATGATATTACATAATCAAAGATGATGGGGCTCACCTCAATATATTCCATTATCAATTATCACTTGGATAAAAAATTTGAGCATACTAGCCATGACCACTCCTATAAAAGAAATCAAATCAACAAAACTTGTTTTACTACCAAGATGATAATATGGTAAAGTCCATAAACCATGTGCCTCACTTGTACCTTTGAGATGCTACATAGATTTGTGCCAACTATGTGAGTGTATCTTTCATCAATCTTTCTAACATTGGATTTCAATAAAAAATTGTTGTTATCTCATTCTTAGCATTATTTGAACTTCTCAAAGACACCTTTTAATGATTTGTTCAAGATAGGATCATTTGTTTAGTTGTGTTACAATTTTTCATTTAAACATTGGCTTTCTCATTCAAGCAACTCAACTAATGCATATACACTTCTATGTGTTGGTTTTCTAACGAAAAATTGTAATATTTATAAGTTGTACATAATTCTCTAATAGTAAAAAAAAAAACAAATTAAAACAAAAAATACAAACAACAACAATATGTTTTTCCTACACCAAACCAATCTTCTATAAAAAATTGCCTAAACAAAACTCTATCACATGTTCAATGTAACTTTATATTCAAGCTTAATTGAAGATAAACCAACCTAGATCCATCTTAACTCTAGATCTATCAAGCACTGACAGGGATCAAATCTCTTGAGGTGCAAACCTCTTTTTTGAGTGCAAAATTTGAGGAAAGGTTTGCACCTCGAGAGATTTGATCCCTCTAGGTGCTTTATAGATCTAGAGTTAAGATGGATCTAGGTTGGTTTTAGTCGTGTGTGGCCAAAGAAAATCTAACGAACAAATGATTGATTTTATCAAATAATATATAAAATCATCTAATATTAATATAATCATTTTAAATATGCTAAATATGTCTCAGGTTGTTAATATGGTCATTTTAATTGTAAATTTTCTTAGGTACCTTAGTTTGTTGAGATGATAAATATTGTGAATAACTTTAATGATGAAAATGATGAAATAAATTTTTTGAATGTAAAGTGACAATGTAATAGTGTTGAATGATAGAAAATGTGAATAATAAGAATATATTAAATTACAAATAGTCTTCATTGTGATTAATCTCAAATTATTTTCTTCTACTATTCTTATTATCACCCTTGTTACTTTTGTTGTCTTTTCATATCGATTATATGAAAACGACAGGTTAAATCGTAAACCATTTAAATCTTTAGCTTGAGATATTGTAGTAAACATCATACCTTGTCTTTATTTCTCTCCGATATTAGTAGGTTGAATTACTATAACACAAAAATCAATGTACATTGTTAATAATTTTTTATGCTTACACTAAAATCAATGCACAATATTAATCCAACCACTTTAAAATCAATGTACCATCATACATCCAATTACATCAAATCAGAAATCAACATCTACACTGAATTCAATGCATCTAATGCAAGAAATCAAATAAGATTAGAAAACAACATTTACACTATCAATGCATCTAATGCAAATAATCAAATATGATTAGAAATCAACATTTACACTTAAATCAATGCATCTAGTGCAAGTAATCAAATATTTTTAGAAATCAACATTTACATTGAAATCAATGCATCTAGTGCAAGCAATCAAATATCATTAGAAATAAACATCCACACTAAAATTAATGCATCTAGTGCAATAAATATTCTTCCCTCTTTCCCGCCCTTCCCCCGCCCCCCCTCTCTCTCTCTCTCTCTCTCTCTTTATATATATATATATATATATATATATATCCCTCCGTCTCTCCTTCTTTGTCCCTCTATCTCAACCCCCCAAACACACATGCTCTCTTAGTCCATATCTATCAATATCTCTTTCCTTCCTTCTCTCTCTTCATCTCTCTCTTCTTCCCTCTCTTCACTTTCCATCTATATCTCTATCTCCCTTTGTCTCTCTATATCGCCCCCCAAAACATAAACTCTCTTTGTCAAATCTATCTATCTATCCCTCCCTCCTCTCCCTCCCCCTCTCTCTTCCCCTTCTTTCCCTCTCCCCCACTTCTATCTCTCTTAACTCTTGTTGTCATCTCTCCCTCTCTCTCCATTTTTCTTATCACTCCCCCTCTCTCTCCACCTTTCTCTCTCTATTTATTTATTCTTACCTCCCTCTCTCCCCCTCCAACTGTATCTATCTTTCCATCTCTCTCTCCACTCTCTCACATCCTCTCTCTCTCTTCACCCTCCAACTATGTTACTATATCCTTCCCTCTCTCCTCTCTCCTTCTCTCTCCCATTCTCTCCATCTCTCCTTGTTTGTCTCTTTATCTCACCCTCAAACATACACACTCTCTCCCCATCTCCCCCTTGTCACTCCCTCTCTCTCTCCACTTCTTACTCTCTATGTATTTCTTCTTCCCTCCTCCTCTCCACCTCTCTCTCAATTCCTCTCTCTTGTACTTCCTCTTGCTCCCTTTCTCTCCTACCTCCCTCTCTCTTCCCCTATCACTCTCTCTCTTTTCCCTCCAATCCTCTCGCTTCCCCCATCACTCTCCTCCTCTCTCTCCAGCCTTGTCTCTCATTCTTCCTCTCTCTCCCTCTCTCCCTCTCTCTCTCTCTTCCCTCCAATCCTCTCTCTTCCCCCATCACTCACTCTCTCTCTCTCTCTCCAACTATGTTACGATATCCCTCCCTCTCTCCTTATCTCCCCCCTCTCTCTATCTCTCTTTCTTTGTCTCTTTATCTCACCCCTAAACATACTCTCTATCTCTCCATCTCTCCCTTGTCACTCCCTCTCTCTCCACTTCTCACTCTCTATGTCTTTCTTATTCCCTCCCTCTCCTCCTCTCTTGCAATTCGTCTCTTGCGTCCTTCCTCTCTCTCTCCCTTTATCTCTTACCTTCCTCTCTCTTCCCCGATCTCTCTCTCTCCGCCCTCCAATCCTCTCACTATCTCCCTCCCTCTCTCCTCCTCTCTCCCCTCCATCTTTGTGTCTCCCTCCCCCTCTCTTACCCTTCTCAACTTTCAATTTTTTTTCTTCTTTAGCTAATTTTACTATACAAACTCTAAATACTTGCAAAACGCTAACGCAGAACTAAGCAATCAAAAATAATGTTAATGGAATGTTAACCATCATTAGAAGAACCTTTATAGGAAACTGAGCAACCTGTTGAAATTGCTGAAATGAAAATTAATAAAGGGCGGAGGCGTTGGAGGACACAACGCCACAGGTTTAGCGTACGCCTGTAAATGAGATGGAATTCAACAATTCAAGGACACGACGCTGTTGTTTACAATCTCAGGGAGCGCAAATTGATGCAGCGGAACAGTCCCCGCGATTGTCGTTAGGGTTTAGTAATGAATGACATTAATGGTTTCACGCGGGGCCACTGTCGAATGGTCAACGTCCATATTACAACGGGTTAGGTGAAGATGTCCGAAACGCGCGTCAAGGACACGGAAATGGTGCAAATCTCGTTGGGTTTAGCTTAAAACACTAACGATGTTGTCTAAATATTATAAGCTTTGGAATTTTTTTTATTGGAATTAGGTTAAAAAAAAATTTGGTGTTAACTTTTAATTTGTCTCCTCTAAAAGTAATAGTAATATGGATTCACTATTGTGAATATTGTTTGGGTTATTTAAATTGTGAAGAGTTCATAACTGGAACATGTGATTGCAACAAATCTCTATTAATAAGAAAAAAAAATTCTATAAACATATAGCAGATAGATTATAGTCAACCTCTAAACCGTGCTAAGGAGTAGTCCTCTAACTTGTGGTACATTATGCCATGCTCATTATCACACCATCTTCCAACATTGTCACTTTTATTGAAAAAAAATCAATTATAGTTCTTAAAAACAAACAACTAAATAGTGCTACAGACTTATCCAAGGTTTTATCGGGCATGCTACAAATCTATCCAAAGTTTTATAGGGCATATTTTTCGGTTAAATTTATTTCAAATTTTGTAAAGATTTGTTAGAATCACGAATTTGAGTTATAAATTCGACACAATCCATATGGTCTAGGAATTTTCAAGTGTTGAATCCATTTATAGTTTTAAGATTGCATTTTAAACAACAAAAATTTAATATTTAACCGAAAACAAATATCTGGTTCCAACCAAAAACTTCGAAACGTAAAATAGTTAAACACACCAATAACTGGGCAATTGAGGAAGCTAGACCATTAAAAGTTTCCTCTATCTTTTCTAATTGTTTCATGTAAAGTAGAAGCCTTGCAATGTGGAAGTGGGTTAGGGATGTTAATGAAGATGAATTTATTATTGGATATGGAAGAGCTGACATTCATAATTATCCACATAAAAAGAAAGACATTTTTTTGGTTAATTTAATCCATTTCTACATTCAAAAATGTATTTTAAATAACAAAAAAATCACAATCTTGCCTATCAAGAAATCATTTTTCTGTAAGTTAAACTATGCCAAAAACACTCTATATTTTATTTAATCAATAAATATAACAATGCCCATGACAAAAGTATCTAAAGTTGCACCACAGTGAAACTGTAGGTCTCTGTGTTTATTTATTTATTTTATATATATATAAAATGTTGAAAAAATAAATATTATTAGTTTTATTTGGTTATATTTACAGTTTGGTATTGGAAAGGTTGTGCATTTAAAAATTAATAAAAATTATTATTAATAAAAAATTATGTTAATTTTTTATAAAAAATATATAGGTAATTGAAAGTAAAATATTTTAAATATAGTTTATAATTGTTTATTGTGTATCATTTATATGTGAGGAATCAATTTTTTTTGGACTTGTTTTTATTTATTTATTTTTTTTTTTTTTTTTTCCTAAATGTAGATTTATAAATTAACTTAATTGTTTTAATCATTCATAATAAAATTAATACATTGTATTTTTTTTTGTCAATTTGTTTGAGTTTTCTAGAGGTTACATCAAGTTTGATATGTGGTTTCAGAAATAGCGACCAGGAGGCATGTAAGTTGTCAAAATTATCCAAAGCCCTCAACCACACTAGCCCCTGAATGGATTTTGCCCATAGAGTATCTTAAAGATGACCTTCACATTACTGAGTAACTTAACATACCCCCATATACATATATATATATAAACTAAACATTTTATTATTCAAATCTTAAGCCATCTGAATTTATATATTATCTATATATATATATATATATATATATATATATATATATATATATATATATATATAAACTAAACCTTTTATTATTCAAATCTTAAGGCATCTGAATTTAATGAATTAATTTTGAAGAATGACCAAAATCATTATAAAATATTTTTTATTTAAATTTAAAAAATTGGAATTGAAATACTATATAAACTAATATTAAAAAATCAAAATAAATATGATAAATTTTTATTATTAAAAATTAAGATTCAAAGGGGAGGTAGGAGCTAGAGGGATCTTAATTGGTCGACGTGGAAAAATAGTGTTTCAATTCGCATGGAGTATTCGAATGGCTACTAACAACCAAGCTTAATAATTGGCTCTATGGGAGGGTCTCGAAATCACTACGAAATGCCAAAACTTAAAATTAAATGTCTTTGGGGGCTCAATGCTTGTTATCTGCCATTTCATAAAAGCGAAGAAAGTTATTTAAGAAAAGGTAATGACCACAAGCGATAGAATCCTCTCCATAATGGAAAGACTTGAAGAGGTAAATTGTTATCCTACTCTCTGACATTTGAACTAAAAGGCTGATAATCTTGGACATAAAAAAGGGGGATATGATGACTCAATGAGAAATTGAATATAATCAAAGGTTAGATTATACCCAATTCCTTGAAATGATAATATCTTATAATTATTTAATATCTTGACATGATCCTTGGAGTAAGTTAGAAGTTCGTTTGGTGGATCGTTAGGATTTCCCTTCCCGGTCTCATTTACCTCATCTCCAGCCTCATAATAATAGCAAACCTCACAAGTTTATTAAGGTGGAGTATAGGTGTACATATCCCAATGCACGTAACACAAACACCAGCCATACCCATTTAAGGAAAGTGGCTTGAACAAGTCCATATCTATCATTTTAAGGAGTCTAGTTCACCTCGACAAGGAATGAAAATAATATTCAAGACTTCGAACATCCCATTATCACAGTTTCCTTGTGTTAGCATCTCTGCAATGAGAATTTGGGTCATTTCAATACAGGTTGGCTCACGCGAGGCCCCGAGCTTCTTCTATTTAACAATGGCTTCTGCCTCTAGTTTTCTTCACTCGTTTATGGTTGATGCTCTAGGTTATTGGAACTGTCACTCTTCGGTGCTTCACCTCTTTAGTTCCTACCAGAATTCCTATCTCCAATTCAGTATGGCTGATAGCCTAGACCCTCATGATTATGTAGAGCTCGCAACCATGATCGATAGAATGCTAAATGCATATCAAGAGTTATTTGTTTCAATTCACAAGTCAGAGTACATCGTGGAGAAGAATAGATGCTCTTTCCAGCTTTTCTTGGTAGGAAAGTTGCTTGCCCATCACGTGGAAATAGAGGATACTTTGGAGGATTTTAAGGCGTAAATTCATCTTCTCTGTGATTGGGTGGCTGCCTTGGATATATTGTTGTCAACTCTTGCTAGTGCAATGCCCGGTGAAAATGCTTCTGGAGCTCCTCTTCCTAGAAAGAAACGGGTCCGACGTCCAAGGGGACTCAACGAGGATTGGGTGCAGTGTTGGGTGACATCCCTCTGGTTTCATAGTGTCTCTGGTTATTGTGGTTATTTCATTTTCTCTTTTTATATAGCATGTATTTTTGTAAATGTATTCTATTGTTGTGGTCCTTCTATAGAATTTATAGCAGTAATGTGTTTTGTATAATCTGGTTTAAACTTTCAATGACTAGTAAACTTTCAATTTACCATGACAAAGAAAAAATTGTTGTAATTGAGGCAAATTTTGGGGCTTCTCTAGAATTTTTTTAATAGATATACATATATACCCTTTTTATATATAACATTCAATAAGAGGAGGATTTCAATTATAAAATTTTATATTTGTATCCTTGATCGAGGTGAGATCTAGTTGAGGGGCATCAGTTGGATTTGTGCCACTATCATGACAATAATGCTAAGGAAAGATGGGTGGTGGCTTGGCTGCCCCTACACGTATCACCCTGATGAGGCCGCGAAAATCGGGTCGACAACAAGGGGGGTACCCACCCGGTCCGGACCTTGGTTGGTAGCTCCTTATCCGTTTGGTATAGCGGGTCCGACTGGGGATAACAGGACCAGTTTCCTGATCTTGGGTGTGTGTGTGTAGAGTTGGTTAATGTTGATCTAAAAGTACTTTAAAGCTAATCTAATTCAGATTCTTTAACTTTACTCTATGCTATTGTAATCTAGCGAGAAACAACACATCAAATCTATTCTAACCCGGGATGTATATCTTCCATCATGCGATCTAAAAAGATTTCGAATAATAACTGGTAATAAAGATCATTCAGCTATCATAAGAAAAGAAACCATTTGAGATAAACTACTTTGCATAAGAAGTTAGGCAAAACAGTTGTGAACAACATATCGCATAATAAGCCTTTCATATGTCACACATAAACAATATGACTCCACCGTACAAAAGTGCCAAATGATAACCTATACTTTCATGCAGTAACATATAAACACCTGAAACTGTAAATCACTTAAAGAATATAAGCAGAAATTGCCAAGAGATAAAAGCACCATTTATGACTAGTTCTACCCATAAACTTCAAGCAAAAACGATCTATCTCTACTTGTTCTAAAATCTACCAAGAGTACAGAAGTGCAACATCAGTAGCAGATATCAAAATGCAAGTAAAAAAATAAATCTCGATCCATCCATTCATTAAAACCTCCTCTGAGGGTGCAGAAGTGCATGTTCTGAGGATAAGTTTTTTTTGACAAATCTTTGGACCCTCCTCTAAATGCATGAGAAGGGTTAAAATACTACTTCCTAATTCTAATAATAGTGTCTTTACAAAATTGTAGGATACGGTTCTCAAATGACCGTCCTTTTTCTAATCTAAACAAAAAAGAAACAACAAACTACTAAAAATAAGCTACTTCTGAATCTAGTCCTTAAAACTGCAAGTGTTCAGCATGGATTTGAGAAGAGTCGGTTGGCCGACTTCTGCGCTGAGCTGGGCTGCGAAAACGGAATCTATGAGAGCTGGCACTACTTTCTCTGCTGAGTTTATGATGCATTTCACAGTCATCCATTGACTGTGTGGCTTGACTAAGTATGCCAAATAGCACTCCCAATTCAATCTGTTTAATGCCTGGATCGCTTTTCCCTTTTCCTGCGCCTTCTCTTTCCATTCTTCCTCTATTCGTGACTTGTTTGGTAGGTATCTCGGGGTGGTTTCTGTGATTAAGTTGGCTCTGTGTAAATTTTCATTTACACAGTCTATAAGAACACTTGCCTGTGTTGCCGCTGCCTCTGCCGCCTGTTCTGCCTGCCTGATTTGATCGTCCCATTTTTTAAAGAGTAATTCTTTATGGCTTTCATTTATTCTGGGTGCATTTGCTCTCTTCCCTTCCTCTCCATCCTGTTAAGCTAGATACTCTGTCACTCGTCTGTCAACCTGGTCGTAGTCACTTCGCAGGTCTGTCACTTGATTGGTGAGTTTGTCGCTCAACTCGCAATAGTGACTACACTGCGATATTTTACGTCCCAACTCTTCCTGTTGCTGCAGAAGTTGCTCATTTAAGCTAGTAGACTCTGAAACGAATTCGGCAAGCTTGGGCTCGTCCTTGTGTATTTCTTGTAAAGCTTGCAACTGCTTTCCTTTTTCGTCCAGGCTTTTCTGATAGCTTATCTGCATTTGCTGAAAATCTTCTTGTAGTTTCTCGAGTTGTTTGGACGCTTCATTACTGGCATTGGCTTGTTGTAGCGGTTGTTGTAGTAGCTGTATTTGGTTTTCTTGCTCCCTCAATAGTTGCTGAACTTCCGACGCTTTGTCGATAGTCGCAGAAGCGTATGCTCCTGCGATTTGAGACAACTTCGTGAGATTTTCTGTCGGGTTGTTCTTAGGGTCTTTCCATAAGATGTCTAAATGTTCAGCGTCCTGTGACATCGTATTCTCTAGCTTTCTCTTCTTTCTTTGTCTCCTCACCACTGCTTTATGTTGAGGACTATAGAATACATCCAATGGGGGAATTTTCTCTACACTAAGTAGAAGCTCAAAAGGCAGAGTGATATAACTGTGCTCCGTTTCTGAGACACTACCGACCATGGTTGAAACCATTTCTTGTGCTACCTGTGCATCGCTCACAGGTGTTCTTGGGACTTGCCCTTCAAGGCTGATTAGCTCTGTTATCACTTAAAACCACAGTTACCTATGTCCAAAGATCCATATAAAATTTTTGATTCAAGTAAATAGGTTTTTAGGTGTGTCACTTTAAGTTAGTTTTCCAAAAGTATTGACATGAGTCTTTGTTAAAAAACCGTTAGATACCTTCTCTCATGATAGTTAAAGCATGTTGTGTCTTGATTACATCATTCTGACTTTGCACAGTTTTGTAGCGTAATATGATTGGCCAATTTAGCTGCGCAATCATGTTCCACCTTTCCGCGGCATATCATTGAGCAGCCATTGCATGGCGCGGCATGTCATTTCATGATTGCCTGCGCTACGAAATCGGGGATTCGGGTATTTTCTGCAGCATATTGCCTTGAAATGTCAAATCTTGGGAGGTGAGTCATCAAAAACCGTTCATATGTGTCAGTCGACGTCCTCTCCAGATCATGATAGGATTCATCCCGCCATTAGAGATAGGATCACACACATGTCAATTACTTCAATCATCTATGAGGTATGTTGTGCAATTATGTTTATTCATGATGCATAACGTGCCTATTCTATGTGAGTTGTTTAAAAAAAACCAAGGAAGCCGCCCGAATTCTCATTCAAAAAGATACTACTGCAAGCGAGCCTGTATTTCGAAGCTAAAGCTGGTGAGTAAATTGGAGCTGCTAATTAAGTTTTCGGTGCAAGAATTTTCTGAGCAAGATGGAAAAATGAGAGCATAGATCCGGGAGATGTCTAAGGACTGAACCAGAGGGACTCGATCTCACACTGAAAGATGAGGGTGTTGCTCGAGCTTTCAAACAGGCGGGTTGCTGGAGGTTCTGTGAAAAACTGAAAGGCGGACACACAGCGGTAACCAAAGCTTTTGCTCTAAACTTTAGCGGCTTGAATTCTAAAGTTGCACTATTGGAATTCCCTGTATCTCCACAAGTTATCTCTGCTGTCACCGAGATCCCAAGGAGTGGTCAGGAGTGGTTTAAAAATTACAAGTTTGATACATCTCCATGTAAAGAATTTCTGAAAGAGCAATATGCCAACGAGGACCTTTCTAAGGCAATACCCAGGCATTATATTCAAGAGCATTATGCTCTGCTCCTCACAGCTATTCAGAAGTACCTCACATGTGAGGGAAGGTACACTAAAGTATACTCCTACCATTTCAAACTTCTGTTACACTTCACAGGAAAGACGTCCATAGATATTCCTTTCTATTTGTTTAGGAGTCTAGGCAAAATGTGTGACAAAGTTCAGTATAAAAAGGATAATTATGAGACATCTCTTTTCCATCATGGTTTAATCAAGCTACTGGTGTTAGATAGCCTGAATAAGATCGGGAGGGATTGGGACTCATTTATTTTCATGTCGGGTTTCCAAAGTAAAACCGGCCTAACCCCATTACCAGACAGAGAAAAAGAAGGAAAGACTCAAGAGTCTACAATGGTTGAGGAACCCACACTGGCAACAATGGTTGAAGAGCCTACATTGGCTGAACCTAAGAAGCAAACTAAAGGCCGAAAGAAACCAAAGAATAAATCATAGCAATCAGGGAAACCCGTAGTCATTAAAGAGACACCAAAACCATCCGACGAGAAGATGAAATACCAGAAAGTTGCATCCAAGCCAAGTGAAGTAGCACAGGGAACCAGGATCAGAACAAGGAGCCAGTTGAGCAAAGAAAAGGGAAAGTCAATTGCAGTAGAAGACAGCCCCATGTCAAAGGCTAGTCTTAATGATTTGTTAGAAGCAATTGACTTTGAACAAGCCACATCTGTATAGGTGGAGCCCGTGCCAATAGACCTAACACAGTCATCTCCTGACAGCTCTAAGAAATCCAAAGCCTCAAAAAGGCTAAGATTCGAGGAGGTTGGGAAGGAATTCATGGTTAAGCCTTGAAGGCCAATCACTAGAGGTCAAACACAAGCAGCAGAACAAATCCCAAAGGGTGAGGAGATGGCCAAGGTAATAACAAAGCAAACTAAACCATTGCCTAAGATAGAGAAACCAGAGAAGGCAAAGAAGGCAGAAAAGGCAGTGAAGGCAGAGAAAGTACAGGAAACCAAAAGAATAATTTATACCAGAGAGAAGACCAAACAAAAAGGAAAGCAGGTAGCTCAGGCTAAAGAAACAAAGGAGAGCAGAAAGAAAGAGGTAAAGGAAAAGGCTCCTTTGAGCAAGAAAAATAAAACCTCACCCACCAAGGAGAAATGGGAAGCAGCTGACCAGGAGATGGCCAATATAGAAAAGACAGTGTCTGAGATTGCAGCTATGGAAAGTGAACTTGCAAAGCTGAAGGCTCAGCTAGGCAAGTTAGCTGCCAAATGAATTAAATTTCAATGTTGCATCAAGTTTTTTCATTTTTCTTAAGTTAATTAATGTTTTGAGGCATGTATTAAAGAAAGGGAAGTAAGCAATTTTGGAACTGAAGATGAAGCTGTGACAGTCTAAAATAATTGAAGAAAATTCGTTAAAGACTGTGATTTTGCAAAGAACAGCAGTTTCGTAGCGCGCTAAGAAATTGCTGTAGGTGACTGTTTTTAAGAGAAAATTCGAAAACAATGCTAAAGTCGCCAAATTTTGTGGAGAAAGGCTTCGAGGATGGAAAGGAAATTACCATGGTTGCTTAAGCCTTCAAAGGTTGACAAATGTAAAGCTTATTGCATAAAGGTAAAATCTTTTGTCTTTACCAAGTTTTCATAAAGTACCTTTATGACCGCAGAATTAGGGTTTCTGGTAGGATTACCAGGGTTTTGAGTTCAACACCTGGCAGTATTCATAAAGAATCTAGATTATTCAGGCAGATGGTGTTATGGTATGGTCATTAAGGTCATTATACAGCTTCAAGCATTTTTGTTGGAAAATGAAAATGGACTAAAACAGGGACCGGGAAAACAGAGGATACTTCTCCATTAAAGGCTGAGTCAGCAACACACTCAGAATCCAAGGCAGCCAATACATCGAATGCTCCTCAAATATATTCCAGCTCCTACAGGAAAGGCACAGCTGTCAGAGATCAGGAAGGAATCATGCAAACGAGGAGATGGTAGCAGAATTTGATTAGAAGTAGGACTCTTTTATATTAAAAGCAATACCTCTGTATTTAGTAAATTAGTTTCAATATGGATAAGGTAGTTAACTAGAGGTTTTCGAGCTCCCCTCATGCTGGAGGAGGAGACTCAAGATAGCTTAGTTTTATTTTCTATAAATAGGAGAAACTTTGATGTATCAAGGGTTGGAGATTTTTATGAAAAAGACAGAGTTCTCATATTGGTGTATGTAAAGTTTCTTTTGACAGTAATAGAAAGCATATTGTTGTTTCTTCCCAAGATTCATCGTGGGTCCCAAATGTTCAGAATGTGTGTGGTTTTGGTTCTATGTATCTTATTTTACAATTCACAAGTCATGCAATCACTCTGAATTCATTATTGATGCTCAGACTTCCTGTGTATGTCTTGTTGAGTTGCAGTCCTTCTCAGTTGATGTTTTGAACAGTGAGACATTATATGCCTTGGTTTCTATGATGCAATAGTTGCTTGTTTACTGTAGAAATGTTTAACTCCATGAGCCCAATGGAAGAAGCCTTGATTTTGTTGTTCCAACCAGTTTAAAATTCATTCACTGTTATAAAGAGTTAGCCATCTTTTGCTCTCAAATGCATATCAAAACCTGTGAGAGAGCCCTCTCTGACTAGGGAGGCTAATCCTTAGTCTAAAGTCTGGTTTGAAACAGTTGCATGAGATCTCACTAAGTAGCAGCCCTTAGTACATGGTTTTGTGACAATAGGTACATTAAAGAGTCCTCACAATTTCTAATAACCATTGTGAGACACCGTAATTCAGGTAGCCATCAAAACCATTTGAGCTCAAAACAAAACAATCTAACATCCACCAACGAAAATTGAAACTAGAGAAAGAAATGGTTGAACTAGAAGAATCTAATAGATAGAGAATCACATTATACTAACTATTCCTTCAAACCTGAACTGATGAGGTTGTGCTAGCTGGATAAAGACTGGTGCCTCCTACTCCTACAACATTGAGCTCCACAGTTGTCATCAGTGTCCCAAAATCTACGACCACTACATTCCCCAGGCCCATCCATTTACCATTGCTCAACATCCAGTGCCTAAGATAAAGACCTCCAAACCCTGGATCCAGGTTGCCTAGAATGTAGGTGCATGTCAATTCATAACCATAATATAAATCCAACGCTCAGGCTTGAGAGAGATCCCGCTGACGATGCCATAGCTTTGTGAATTTTCTAGTGAACACAAGCCTTATACTTTATAATTCCCAAGGGGTTTTTCCCACTTATTGCACGGGAGAAGCAAACATATTAGAAAAGATGAAGAGTAAGGGCTCTCGGCTCAGAGCAGTCAATCATAGTAATGACTAGAATTTGATTGAGGAATGATATATGTTGTTTACACATTTGTTACATGGGCAGGGTTGGCCACCACACCCCCCCCCCCCTCTCCCCCTTAAATGCAATGGGAGGCGGCATGATCCTACACCAACCTCCAACGTCCCAACTTCCAACACCTCGATCAAGGGAAAGAAGTCACCCTTATTAAAAATGTTATATGTTACATTTAATTAATTTATAATTTCAATGCTACTTTTTTAATGTGAATAACACAACTCATACAAATTATAAATAATAATAATTGTTCACAAAGATATTTGACTATAAAAAATTATAGAGGAAGAAACACATATTCTTTAAAAAATATATATATATTTTTAAGTATTAAATATAATTCAATAATAACACTTTTATTTTTTCCCAAATTATGGTGTCATAATTGCGTCCAAAGGCACTCTACAACCTAACATGGGGGATATGTTGTGATGTTCAAAATTGAGTGTAAACATTTTAATGTCAACTCAATAAAAATTTAGGATAGGAGGGATATTGTAATGTTCATAAATGAGTGTAAACATTTAAATTTCGTATCAATAAAAATTTCTTTTAAAGATTATATACATCCATATTAAGTTTATAATTTCATATGAAAATTCTTTATATCACATGAACTAATGTAAACAAATAAATATAACTCATGTATAGAAATATATTTACTTAGAGTTACTCGCTACCATAATTTAAGCAAATATTTCAACCAAAATAGGTAGGATTCGTATGTAACTAAACATATTTACCATAAGTTACTACCCATCATTATTTATGCATTTCTTAACACAAAAATCGATAGAGTTAAAGATTTCATGGTTGCTTCATTTAACATCTATTTATCAATAAATAAAAAAATCATATATAAAAATTCTAGATCCATCTTAACTCCATCTAAGATTAAATAAGATTAATTATTTAATATGTATATGGTTAATTTTTTATTAATTTATGTAATTATTTTATAACTATTATCACATTTTAATTATATATGGTATTATGATAATAGATTTGATATAAGCTAGATATGTTACATTATATCAAGTTAGACATCTTACATCTTATTAAGTTATTTAAATGAGATAATATTGCTATGTCGTGGAGATGAAGGTGATGCTTCCCTCATGGAATTCATGAGGATTTTGTCAAGAATAAACATTCAAAATGGTAGAAAAGAGGTGAAGGCTACCATAGAGGACCATTTTTGACATTTCTATCCAATTTGATATAAAAAGAGGTGAAGGTTTCCATAGAGGACCCCTTTGGACATTGCCATCCAATTTTCCTATATTATAACTTGAGAGATGATTGCAACTTTAAGTATTCCAATAAAATTAAGAGTTTTAATATAATATTGGGTTTAATATTAATGTTAAATTGTAGCACAGTTTACTATTTTTGGCAATTTTTTGGGTCCTGAACTTTCTGAGCTGTTTTGAGGCCCTAAATGACCTTTCTAGGGAAAACAGAGAGACCAATGATATACCAAATGGGTACCCATTTTGTTTTCAAATTAATCTTCTAGATCTTTGAAACGAGGTATTATGATAGACAAACGAAGATTTTATGCCAAGGTTACACCCTCGGGAAATTGATGTACCAATTTACCCGAACAGGGCCCACAGTTTTGGCGCTTCATCTCCTAGTGTTAGGTTTCTGTATGTTTAGGGTTTTCCATTGTTTCTCAATAATAAATAGGCCTTTGAGCCTCATGGTAACACACTTCAAAGGCATGTAGCCACCACATCTCTTCTCAGAGATAAGCTACCATCACTTGAGCTAGTCATATTTCCATTATGTTTGTAAGCATATTTTAATGTTTGATATTAATGAAATGAAGTGTTATTTCTACTGCATCTTTGTATTTGTGGTTATATTTGTAATGCGTTGCATTCCTGTTTAAATTTATATTAGTGGTATCAGAGCAGTCATCTCTTTCTCTATTTTTCTTTGCATGTCCCCAACAACGTCGGGATATAAGGAGTTAGAGTCGAACCTTAGCAAGACTAGCCTCGCAAATCCCAACGGCCTCCCATGGGGGAAGTAAAGAAGGACGAGGGGGTAGGAGATCCTTTCAAAATCTTGCTAAAAGAAGCCCTCAAGTGACAGAGGAAAACGATGATGGACAACTTTGCCTAGATCCTTCAGCAGCTACCCAAGCATGACGCATCTACTTCCAACAACAACTATGGAAGCGCCACACCCTTTAATGTACAATTTAACTTTGACATTCCCATATTTGAGGGTAAGATAGATGCGAACGCCATAGATAAATGGTTAAATCTACTAGAAGGATATTTTTTTGTTCATGATTTTTCCATCCAGGAAAAGATTACTTTTTCTCTTCTCAAAGTCACCCCCCACGTCAAGGATTGGTGGGAAACTTACTATGAGCGAAAGGATGAAAGTACACCCTCACTATTTTCGACTGCACCCACTTGAGATTTGTTCCTGGGTTCCATCAAGGAGTAGTACTACCCTATCGAGAGCTATGAGGATAAATACATAAAGTGGACCACACTACGATAGGGAAGGGACTAAGACGCACTAGAGTTTACCAATGTTTCTCATACCCTTCACACGAAGTTGGGTATCAAGGATTCTAAGAAACATTTGGCACTCAAGTATCATAGCTGCCAACATATGTATAAAGTTCTTGAAAATCTCCTCACTTAGCACGACATACCGATACGTTGTCAAGATCGAGCATAAGATTAAAGAAAAAGTGAGACTTTGGATTTGTGAATCCGAAGCAAGGGAAAGGCGCCCCTAAAATGCAAAAGCAAGGGCAAGGCAAAGGCAAGGTGACCTAGGAGAACCTGTCAAAGACATAAGGAAAGAAAAACACCACAAAGACAAAGAAGGACGCAAGAAAGTGGTGTGAGTTCCATAAGAGATCCACTCATAACACAAGTGAGTGTCGGGCCAAGCAGTCACTGGTGGCCGAGCTGAAGGCTTCTAAGTCTAATGCATGTTCCAACCCTGAGTCAGAACCCGACAAGGGGAATGAAAATGGGAATCATATCGTGGATGTCGAGCCCAGTGCTGCTATGGCTGCCACCAAGATCCATAATATTGAGCCTGAAGATCCAGAAGAGGGGGAGCGCTTATTTCCACTCACAGATGTGGGTGAAGGGTTCTTCACTGCAGTTCATTATCAACATCGGGACCCAAAAGAATCTCATTTTAGCAGAGGTCGTGAAGCGGCTAGGCCTGCTGACTACAACACATCCACAGCCATATACCATCAGGTGGCTTCACCAAGGATGAGATCTCCACGTCCGCTAGCAGTGATGCCTTCCCTATAGCATAAATCCCTTCTTAGATGAGGTATTGTGTGATGTTGCTCCTCTTGAAGTTTGTGATGTATTATTAAGACAACCATACTTATGGAAGCAACATGTTGTATATGAGTCTATACCTCGCTATGTTATAAGTTCTTTGGGTACTAAGTTATACAGGATACTGGAGGTAGCCCCACTTACTGCCATCTCTTTGATCTCTGCTAAGCAATGCAGTAAGGTCATCTCCTAGACTAGGAAAATTGTTTTTTCTTTCTTTTCTTTTTTTGCTTTTTTTTTTGTTTTTTTTTTCGTGTTTTGTTTTTGTTTTTTGTTTTTGGTTTTGTTTTGTTTTTGTTTTCGTTTTTGTTTTTGCTTTTTGTTTGTTTCTTTTGGATCATATGTGCTGTTAACATAGCTTTATTGTTAGATCTTATGTTGTTGTTGTTTCTGATGTATAGTGATGTTTTGTTGCTCACTAAATTGATGCTTGTGCTTCATTAGTCATATGTTTTTCACCTAAGGATAGATTGCATATGCTGCTAGTGTTGTTCTTTCTACTTGTTGATGTGTTTCTTATAGCTTGAGTTATTGATATATTATGTTGCTAGTTGATGAGCCTCGTGATGATGAGGGTATGTATTTGTTGTTGCTCCATGACATATTTCTATGTTGCTTCTATCAGTTGATTGTGTTGTTGATACCTATGTGGAGCATGGTGGTTGCTATTGGTTATCATGATCTTACTAGATGATCTTCGTTGTTGATATCGTGATGGTGAAGGTGTTGAGTGGCTATTCACTAGCATATGTTTGAATAGTAATTCTATTGTTGTTGATACATATGGAACATACATATTTGTTCATCAAGAACATGAATTTTATGATTGAGTAAGGTTGACCATGGTTGAAGAAGGTTGACGATGGTCAACCATGGTGGACCCTGGTTAACTATCGTTACCAAATTTTGACTATGGTTTTGTTGTAGCGGCTACAACCACCCTCCAAAATTTTTCCTTAGCTTTGTTTTGGAGCCTCCCTACCAACCTTTCGCAGCACCTTGTCTTGCTTCATCAAGTGCGCAAGCTTTAGTGTTTTGCTTGCACAAAGCTAGCCTATCGATCATAGATTGATGTATTCCCCTCACAGGTTGATCACAAGGACTTGGTTCAGCTGCAGGTTGAGTAGCTCCCCCAAGAAATTATGCATTTCTGGAGGGAAACTAGCCTTCCCTCTAGAAATTACGCAATCCTGTTTGGCAACCTGTTGAGCTCCAGAATTGCACAATTCTACCAGTCAACACTCACAGTGAAAATTGCACAATTTTCCCCAGTAGGGCTGCTCAGCCCAGAATTTGCACAAATCTAGGTAGCAGTCAGCTGCTCTACTAAGAAATTGCACAAATCTCTTCAGCACTTAGCCCAGCTCCTAGCTAGAAATGGGCATTTCCTTCAAGCAGTTGAGCAGTTGCATGCATGAGTAGCTTGGCTGACTAGTTCCACCTAGGACTGAGGAAACTTGACTTGCATGCATGGCTTTCTTTTTCCCGGAATAGCAAAAGGAAACATGCAAAAGGCATCCCATGATTGAGGGAGCTATTTTTAGCAGTTATAGGTTACATGCAAATTTGTTTTATAAACTTTCCTCCAAGTGTCATTTTCTCCTAAATTTGTGGTATGCGTGTCATGAGCTCAAAACTTATTTATTCAACATATTAGAGCTCATTCTTTCACATCAATATTGGAGCTCTAACATCCCATAACACATCCAAGACTCTTCGACACATCTGGCTCAGCGATTCACAGGTAAGTGGCCTCGACTTGTCTTTTTCAGCATTTCTGTCACTTTTTGTGTATTTGCTTGTGCGAGTGATGTTTTCTTGATTTACTTGAACACTTGCTCTCATTTACATGTATACTAGCTTGTCCTAGATTTTTTTCTTAGTTTTCATTTCTATCTCCCTATTGTTGCATGTATGAAATATTTTTGCATGAACGGTCGTCGATTTGGCGACTCGCTTCACCCACATGCATATTAATCTTTTTATTGAATCTTTCATTCATGTTTGCATGCACTGTAAATCACTTCTGCTTTCACTTAGTGTCACCATGCATTCACTTTCATATTTTCTTTTAGTTGTCCATCGGCGAGTCAGGCCAACCTTGGCCTAGACTCTACCTTCACTGAGACAAAATTGCTAAATCCGGGGAAGGAAGGCTTTGCCTTCCTCCCCATAAATGTGTATTTTTTCCCAACACTATCCTCCAGGACTATTTTGCGCATTTTTGAAGGACAATGACTGCTAGCCCAGAATATTTTGTAATGCAATCCCTAAGCCTGCAGTTGGTCCCAGCTAGAATTGTGCATTGCGCAATCCTATGAGCCAGCAGCCAGTCACTCCTAGCTAGAATTGCACATTGCGTAATCCCAGATAGCCCAGACTGATTTTTGCACAGTTCTGGCAACCAATAACCCAGCCTCCCAACAAAAATTACACAATCTTTCCTATTAGCTCCCCAGGTATGCACGATGTCATTCCCTAAATCTACTTTGGTTTTCGCTAACAGATTTCTTTCCATGCATGTTTCTTCCCTCCAGATATTTCAAGTTTTCATATGTCTCTTAGCAGTACCAGATCAATGGCCTCCAAGAGAATAGGATCACAGGACACTGATGGAAATGCAGTTGGAACAACAATTGAGCGAGTGTCCTCTAGTCTACCAATCTATGAAGATACAAAGTTGTATCTAGATAGGTACATCAAACTGAAGTGGAAAGAGGTCAATGAAACATTTGTAGACACTTTTTAGGAAAGCCTCAAATATCGTCAGGTGTACATGAACATTCACAAGTCTGGCTTGTACCGGATTGCATGCAAATACCCCACATTCCCATGCGCAGCCATGATACACTAGATCTTCTATCACACTGATCTCGAGATGATGGCCTTGAGCAGTGTCATTGGGACAAAGAGTGCAACTTTTTGGGAAAAATGTTATGATGAGATGTGTCAGATGTCTGAGCCCATGACCATCATGAAGACTCCATTCAGCATACCCAACAATAGTGCTAACTCCAGAGACATTCTGAAGAACTAGGTAAAGGAGCCAGCTCGATTTAGGTTGACACCCAACCAGATCTACATGACAAATATACTAAGGAAGGTGTACCAATACTTGGTAATATTTGCATGTCGACTGCATGGCCAAGTAAGCACAGAAACCTTCCCACAAAGTTGGGTGATTGCACTGGACTAAGTGGCTAGAGAAGGAAAACCATGTAACTAGTCCAACATATTGGTTCATCAGCTAAAGGAACAAGTAACGAAGGCTCGATAGTCACCCAGATGTATGCATGCAGGCATTTACATGTCTACCTACATCTTAGATGTAGTTGTGCCTAACAAGGGTTCCTAGGCTTGGAGTGGGCATCGTCACTAGAAGAGACTGTTGTGAACACATATTTCAAGTTGTTGTCTGAATGCATCTTCAAAGGAGTAATCACATGGTTTTCTGATCATTTTTTCACACCAGTGTACAAGATGATATTAGAACAGGATCCACCCTGCATGTCGAAGGAAGAAATGGAGGCACCAATAAGCATTTCTAATTAGTATGTCTCACAATCCGGCACCTTCATCTGAATGTTTAGTGAGGAGATGCCTCTGCATGTTCTACCAAAGTTTTCCTTGGATGTATTTGTCATACAAGAAGTAGCATATCACATCTTGACAGGATTGATAACTAGACTGCATCGAAAGAATAAGGCACCTTGGTTAACTCTTTCGTTACAGATTGGGTTATATGAGATTCAAAGTATCAAGTAAGCTGATGTCAAAGAAGAACTGGTGAGAAGTACCCATTCAACCTCCAAAGCTACAATTCATATGACCCAAATTGTATTATGAAGGATCACTACATGAGAGTTCAGTTCAACTAGATCCACGGGGCACGTCATTGGGCTGAGGAGGACCCATGGAGATATTTCTACAGTTTCTCTAGACCCAATGAACCAGTTGGCTTCATTGTGGAGTGGTTAGCAAAACAACATGAAGCATCATCATAAAGAGCACTAGCAGTAGTAGCAGTGGCAATAGAGGCAAGCATACCAGTGCACAACAAAGGTAAGAGGAAGATTGTCGATCACATGGAGGAGGCGAAAAGCTGCAATTTTCAAGTAGATCCACTTGTAGAGAAAGCATCTATGGCTATAGAGTAAAATAGGCACCAAGGAAACAAGAAAATTGTGCAGAGGCAGAGGGATAAGAAGAGGATGGCAGAAGTAGAGAAGGAGTTGCATGAGCTAAGGGAGAAACTCCAAAAGGAACAAGAGTTGTGCAAATAGGAGAGGGAAGCGCAGTAGCAACAGATACAGAAGTGGGCACAATATGTGCAAATAGATGAGGCAACACTTGTACAAGTAGTTGATTCATTAGACCAGCTGGCATCAGGTGAATAGGGTGAACCATCGCAGGGGCAAGACTTCACTCATGAGATAGAAAAAGCACTTCAATAGTTGGATGCAGACATGGAGCAGTAGGAGTTGGAATAAGACACCGACCTCATGCCTCACCACAAAGAGGTCGACTCATCTACTTCAATGCATCCAGATGACGAGTGAGTCTTGAATGACCATGGATGCACTGAGATCCTTGGTGATCAACTGAAAGAAGAGATGCACAACATCTCATTTGACGAATCCCAACATAGAGTTGTGTAGTCTTGCAGAGTGTCAACTCTACAGGATCATACGTCTCCTGTGCAAGTTGAGGAATGAGTGATCGTGATTGATGTGTGCAAACATCCAGCTGCCTTGGCCGATGAAACTAGAGTGTATACCAAAGCCACTAGCTCAAGTGTTCGCTTTCTAATAGCTGAGAATTAGAAAATCGCAAAGGAACTACAAATGGCCAAGGAGGAGACTTGGTCATAATGTCCACCCAAATGGAACTCAAGAAGGCAATATTAGATGAAGTATTGTACCTTGACATAGTTATGTGAGCATTGAACTCCAAGTTTGGTACTGTGCACAAGGCAGTCGTCCATCTCAACAGATGGCAGTAGCAATGTGCTAGAAGAGCACGTATCTTGATGAGATTTCATGTTGTTGTTGATGACATGAAAACATGGATGATGAAGTACAAGGGAGGCCCAATTCACTTGCCTAAGATGATGAGGGCCAATGAAGTCGATCTGAAGGCATGTACCCAAAGTTAGATCCGAAATTATGAAGAGCTCTCGCAGTTCATCACTAGCATACAGGCTTCCCATGCACAAGTATTCAAGAGTATGGATGTTGTGGTGAGCACATATGTGTTGGGCATGGAATCCCCCCAAGGCATGTTTTGGGGTTTAAAGCCCAAGTTTTGACCAAGTCCATTGTAAATACTCCACAATTTATGGGCGCAGAGTGCAAAGTCATAATAGAGTCATAGGGTTGTCCGCCCTTGTCTTTTGTAATGTAATGTCATCTTGAAAGATCCAACCATGGTCTGCAGACCATGGGATTGTATAAAAAGAGCGAGGCTCTAAGTGTAGAAGATAGTGAATAGAACAGAAGCATGATGAGCCTAAGAGATTGAGTCAAAGTGTAAAGTGTGTCTTTGGGTCGTAGAGTAGGAGAAGGCTCTGCATCTAAGTGTGTAGAGGCCTAGTAGTCCGCAGCTAGGTGTGTGGACCCCTACAGTTGAGTGCACAGGCCAAGTCAAGTCTGTAACCATTGGAAGCATCAATAAAGAGAAGTTATTATATTTCTATGTATCTTTTCCTATTTAATGTATTATTAGATATAAATTGCAAGTGTATTGTTTATTTGTTATGCAAATTCATATGAATGTGTTGTATAACTAAATATAATGTAAGGCATCCATTTATGCGAAGATAACTAACTGGTGTAGGAATATAAGTAATATATCAGGTGTGTCTTAGGGAAATAGCATGGTGCGCTGCTCCAGCAGTGTAGAAGCCCCACACCCCCTAGTTAGGGTTGTGGGAAGGAAATTATATCAGGGCAGGGAAATGCGCGAAGTAACCTATGTGAAGGGACTAATAGTTGGACCAAATCAACCTCTCAGACATCTCAAGGGTGCAGAAGCCTAGTTCCAACACCCCCCATACTACTTCAGGTGAGACCTCAGTCCACGCTCCATGGACTATTGCCGAAAGGGCCAATAGTATAGGGATTTATTTGGCTAAGTAACTTTGAATCTGGGTCAAGCCCCAACAAGCCAACAATGGTTCCATTGCCAGGACTTGGATCTACATAGAGATGTTTGATGTCATATCATTGGAATCCAACAAAGAAAGGAATTGAATATTGGTTGGCTAGGAAGATTCACAATTTCGCGGTGCAGGAGAATAGGAATTTGTGACTATCAAAAGAAGAGTGGTTAGACTACTACTTATACACAGAGATCCATAAAATTTTCTTCGCATCTTTTCCTACTGAGCTATACAAGTGGATCGTAAAGCTAGCAAACAGCGAAGGAAGGTGAAAGATTGACAAACCTATTGTGTGGACTCCATAATTGGTGTGCAGATTGGAAGCATCGAAGGATAATATCATGCATATTGTTGATCACTAGCTTGATCGAATTATAGGAGGATTTATCACTGAGTTCATAGTAGATACTTCAATTAGCTAAGGTGAGGTAGAATGACGCTTCCTCAAAGGGCCGCGAGGTAAGTACGTTATGTCTTTGAACACTTGGATTAAAATGCTACTATGTGAAAAGCGGGTTATGCGAATAAATTGATGTTTGGGGCTACGCGAAGTGGGAGAATCTACAAAAACGAAGGTAGTGCAGAACTAGAAACTAGCCCCTTGATTTCACCGCCATTTTCACCATCTTCAACCCCGTCTTCACCCATACCACCTCCACCACCACCACGAGTCAATATGGCGAGCGCGATAAAGTTGCCAGTATTCAAGGGAGTAGGAAATGAAGATCCAGACCATTTTTGGTTCGTGATAAAATCTATATCGGAAGTGTAGGGAGTTACAAATGACAATATAAAGAAAGTGATGTTGGTCAATTCTCCGTAGGATCATGTGCTATCCTGGTACATTAAGCACTCTAATGACAATCCGAATGCAGGGATCGTAGATATTCAAACTGCACTAAACAATGAATTTAGCAGGCTGAAATCATAGGCGCAATCAATCATTGGGTTCAAGGATATCACAATGCTACTAGGCAATTCCCCTCGGGAGTTGGATCAAAGACTGAAGTGCACAATTCGCGAAGCTAACATGATATTGATGGACGGACAACACTGCGAATGGTTTGTAGGATCGTTAACGCCACTTTTAAGGAACACATTGTCACAATAGAGGCTAACAAATCAGGCTAAGGCCTTGTAGGTCGCGATGAGAATGCACAAGACCCTGATATAGGATCCCAACCTAGGGGCTCAGCAAATTCATGTGTAGTTGAAAAACTTGTGCCTTGAGATGCAGAGTTTGAAACAAGATAGGACGGCTCACCCAAAAGTGCGTGACAAGGTATGGTGCATAAAGTGCAAGGGTCAGGGACATGACAAGAGCCATTGCTTGGTGTTTGCGAGGTACCTCACAGTAGGAGGACCAATGCCATTGAAACTAGAGGCACAAGCAAGACCAAGCGTGGTGCCTATAATATGGTGCATGATTTGTGAGATAGGAGGAAAGCATGATACGGATAACTGCCATTTACTACAGAAGTACACGCAAAATTCACAGGAGTTGTTCTGTAATTTCTATATATCAGTGGAACATGATGAGCACACCTGTAGAATTTATGAGATGATGATGGATTGGACTCCTACCTACAGAGTTCAGGCAGAAACACGGCCCCTTGACCAGAATGTAGGGATGGTGTGAACTGGATCTTAGGGGCGTGGACGAGGCCGAGGTCGAGGAGGACCTGGAGGAGGTCGCGGACAGCTGATATGTTACAATTATGGAGGACCATGACATTCTTCCCGTGATTGTATAAATTCAGCGTAGCCATCATTCTTGTATTGTAAATTGTTTGATCATGAGATGGAGGATTGTCCCACACTAATAGCATGGTTCCACGATAAATGAGTGCTCCAACCTCCCCCGACTCAGAGCCTACAAATGTAGAGGTTTGAGCCATGTGAGGAAGACCCTAATGTGAATATTGTGCTCCAAAGTGGAACTACGATAGGGGATGACAAAGGAAAGCAGCCTGAAGAAAGTACTTGGGTTCATAAGGCTCCAATGGAATAACTAGAGTTTGATTTCGAGCGCACTAAGGAAACCTTCATGGAAGCCAAGAAGAGCTTCGTTGATGCCTCCACTTTAGGAAGTAAAGACAGACTGGAGCTCGAAATGGACCCATCAATGCTCAAAACGTTCTTGGAAACATGCATGAAGCTGTTGAACGACAGCAAGGTTGTAAATGGGTTGCAGGAACTCATAAATAGATGCACTGGGACCATGCCAGGAGAACCATGCATAGTCCGAAATCTTGGAAAGTGCACGACATGAATGAGAAGGGAAATGAGATTGACCACGCAAATTTGGGAATATCAGATAGACCAAGTGATTTTGGACCTAGGATCAGACATGAACATTCTATCAAAGCAAACATGGGAGTGCATGGGAAGGCCTACACTACAATGGTCTCCTATCCAATTGCGAATGGTGAACAAGCAAAAGATACTATCTATGGGGAGATTGCAGGGAATCACAGTGGATATCGAAGGAGCAATAATGCTAGCAGATTTCGAAGTGATAGAGATTGTTGATGATAGCGATCCTTATCTGGCACTATTATGAATAGATTGGACCACTGACATGAATGGGGTGATAAATCTGAAGAAGCACAAGATGATTTTTGAGAACAAGTCTTTGTGCGTAGTTGTACCTTTGATCCCTATAGAAGGATCGCGCTACACAAAGCCAATGCGCAACTACAAAAGTGACGACGACTTGGACTGCATCTACAAGATAACGATGTGAGATAAAGATTGAGTAAACCCAACCACGAATGAACAAATCTCATGGGAGCACGAAATCTCCTGCACATCGGATTCTGATGAGGAGATCGAATGATGGCAGAACCTATGACACAAGGTAACCACACTGAACTGTAACATGATGACAAGATCAATGCACTATGTATCAACGGAGGTAAGGGATCTACCTACGTATGATCAATTAAGTGAGGTGGATGACTTCCTGAACATATTTGAAAAAGAAGTGCCGAAACAGCAACATTGGAAAGCTTTGAAATGGGTATTGCGCATTATGCCCGTGAGGTGGTGGGGTACACACCAATGAAGCTTTGAGGACTAGCATGAATGTAGGAGGATGATGCGCATGCTAATTGGGAAGCCTCAAATGTGATTAACAGATAAGATTTTCGGATGAAATGATCAGTGCGCCCACCTGTCCAGTTGGCTACAGACATATGGTATAAAACTTGTGCGGATGCACACAGTCCTTGCATTGGGAGACACAGTCAGTAAGCATGTGTGCGTGAGGAAATGATGCGAACGACCCATCTAGTTGGAATCATAGATTATGGACAAGCCAAGTGTGCAAAAGGTTATCCATGCAAAAGCCTTTCACGAAGTATGCGAAGTGATGAACAAGGTACATAGTGCACAGTGAATTGATTGGGACCTATGCATACCAGTAGTTCTATGGGCTTATAGGACAATGTGCAAGAAAATGATGGTGCAGGCGCCTTTGAAACTGGAGTATGGTGCGAACACCGTAATCCCCATAGAGCAAAAAATGCCTAATCTATGCACAACAGCATCGACAGATACGACAGTTCATGGAACCTTGGAAGAATAGGTAGCACAGCTAAACGAAGCAGAACAGTTGGGACCTAACGAGGAAATCCGACAGGGTGATCTTAGGCTCCAAGAAATTATGAATGATAGGGTGCGGTTAAGGGAGAAAAGTGCTTTGTTGGAGACAGAAGTCACGAAGCTGGAGGACATGATCAAGAAGGATTGTCTCGATAAAGAACCTACGATGAAAAAGCAAGGTGAGCACGATCACATCAACAAATTTGGGGAATATTGCAGAGAATTGATCAACCTGATGCCTTGGATCGGACCACATATTACCAAACGGATCAACCATGGTGGTGCAATGCCGATGATAAAGTGCATGACGCAGCCAGTAACAATAAAAGGTGGGTATTTTCCAGAAAAACGAATGAAGGACTAGATGAAACCCTATACAAGTGGCGCGACCACCTAACTAACCGTGGGGGGTACAATCTTAGTGATCCTAGCAGTTGAAAGGAGGCATGGGACTATAAACTACTATGCCTGGGAGCTGCATGATGTTGGAGCTACGTGTAGAAGTAAAGAGTCACAAGGTCTGCAACTGTGCAAGGGGTGCTGCGCTGCCGTGCAGGTTGGATGGAAAGTGACCATTGGAGTCACTATTCACGATGTGATGCTCGACTTGAGGCCAAATGGAGTGGGTGGCAGCATTTAAGATGTGCTGTATGGGAAAGATTTGGGAAAATCTGCCACTAAGGGAGAATTAATGAACCGGATTTGGGGGGAACGATCAAATTCAAATTCAAAAGGCGCTATAAATTACAAAGGGTTACCCAGCAAACAACACTTGGTCATTTCTGAATAGAGTTGTTGTATACCCTGCATAGTGAGAGCAGAGCCCTATTTGACCTATGCAAAGTGTTGATTGAGCCCCTGATTAAGCGAGTGATAGATTTCTGGTCAGACACAATGGCAGCATCTAAGGAAGTTATGGAAATTTCATATATGACTACCGAAGAGGTCGTGCAGGCCCTGACTGTGGGGGATGGCCCTAAAGGCACTGGGATTGTGGCAGAAATCCCTAAATCACCGCACATGCCAAGGCTAAAGAAAGACAAATAGTTGATGGCTCCCGTACACGTGTCCCCGCGAAAGCTGCTGCACACTAGGGTAATGATGGAGGAGAAGTGGAAAGTCGTTAACATAGAAATTGATGAGGAGGAGGAAGACCTCGACGACCTTATCATTGAAGAATATGAGGATGAAGACATGGAGGAAGAAACTGAGCCTGCACACCCTCCAACAAAAATACCCACCTATATCCCCCCACAGAAGGGGAAGGTTAAAGGGCCCAAGGATCTTGATGAGAGCAAGAGCTCTCTCCATACCCTGCTCCTCCCGAATGACATCATTTTTTAGGGCACGCACCTGGGATGGGTGCCTAGCTTGAAATTTGAAGATTGGGATCTCACTGACCATGAGAAGTTCCCTCACCTAGAGACTACAAAATTCATGAAGTCCAAGCAGAACACCGCATTGGGGGTTACTGAATTAGAGCCGTAAAAGTGCTTATGAGGAGTGGAAAAGGCAGGGTTACTAAACCTGCTTTGGGTGCCGAATTTCCACCATGCCCCAATAACAATTTTCATCATCAGGCAGTTGCTCTGCCTGGTGCATGGTGGGCATTTATGGCTGGTGAAGCCCATCCCCATCATAGACCACTTGATTCACCACATTACCCAGACCCCATGCAAAGGTGAGGACCCCGCAGATATCTCAGAGGCGAAGAGCAGTGTTTTGGCCATCGCAGAGGTCATGAAGAAGAAATATAAACTGGAGAAGAAGAAAAGGGCTATGCCATATCCAACATCAACAACAAAGTAGTAAAAGTGGCGACACAAATACTGGCAAGTAAATTTATGTGCAAGTGCTGCATGGATGAGGTACTCGTGCCAATGGTAGCACTTATTGAATAGTGCATGGAGGGGGTCCAGTTTAACTAGTCTGAGTTCCTCTGCAAGGAGTTCCTAGAAAATTGTCGCGAGGCTCAAGAACAAGGAAACACATTCCAGTATGCATGACTTTTGCTTTCCATAGTGCTCGTGGTAGGCAAATTGTCGGAGGACAGTCAGTTTCCCATAATTGATAGGGATCTGCCGGAGGCCACGAAGTACACTTCTCTCTAGGCCATGAAGGACACAACCCAGATTCGTAACAGTAAAATATTCTAGGTGTACATGGAAATGAACACTAGAATGGGGATTAATCGCAAGCCATGGTTTTCACCTACTATCTACAACAACCTACAAAGTTTTGCAAAGTTTAAAGTTGACCTCCACAACATCTATATCAGAGCACGCAAGGATCCGACCAAGCAACAGAGAGATCTACCCTTTGTAGCCACGAACGACGTAATATTTGATGTACTGGAGACATGGTCACTAGAGTGGCGCGCCCCAGACATCACGACCATGGAGAAGTTTGTGACACGGAGGAAGAAAGAGGAGGTCAAACTGTGCATGGCAGAGTTGGTATAGGAGAGAAGGCAAAAAGTAGCGGTAGCAAAAATGCAGGAGGCGTGGGACACTGCACAGACAACAGCGGAATAGAAAAAGGCCACAGTAGCAATAGCAACGTAGGAGGCCGTCGAGAAGGCATGCAAGGGCCAAAACTTGCCTTCAAATGGGTAGGAAGCAAAGGAAGAGGAGGGTGGTGCAGACCCACAAACCACGTCAACACAACTGAAGCACCAGCGCCCAAGCGAGCGAACGGGGCCGCTCAAGAAGTTTAAAGCATCAAATTTGTCTATTGGCTCGATCACCCTTACTGAGGGTGATCTGCATAACATTGGCAAGACAATGCACAATTTCACCTCGGAGGCCCTCTAGAATTTTTCGCAAGAGAACCAAACTGTGTTGGGAGCCCTCAGAGCATAGCTGCAGGAGTTGCAAGTCCGTACTCCTCATGCTAGTACCCTTTCGACCAACCTCGTAGTAGGGACAACTACAACAAATAAGATGTTGCACGCTCAGATGAAAAATACAATAGTGATGCTAGAAGGGGCACTAGTAACAACCAATGAGGCCGACAGTCCTACGATTAGTGCACTGAAGGGTATCAGGATCAACATGGCTGCACCCTCGTGGGAGATGCTACACATTATGTTGAATGAGATTACTGCAGAACTGTGGGCTAGGGAGAGTCGTGCACAGCAAGTGCTAAGCGAGCAAAAGATCAACATGGAACAATTGAGCTTGTAGTGTGATAAAGTGCTAGCATAGAATAGGAAAATTGTATATGTACTAGAAGAAGCTTTCCATATGGTCCCCGAGTTGGCCATCCCAGCAGACGCACCAGTAGAGGAGCACATCCATAGACTAGCAGCAGGGGTGCACGAGGCACAAGAAGAAATGACTAAGGTTCAACTGGATCTGAACCTTCAGATAGAAAAGCTACAGTTGAAGGCGTAGCCGTCCACCCCTCCAGAAGTCAGAGAACAGTGTGCCATTTCTGTTACATTAGGGCTAGACAAGATTGGCAGTGCAGTAAGGGACTGCACCGGAATGTTGGGGGAGTCATTTCAGGTCCTCACGAATCTGTAGGGGGACCCCAACATCTAGCGCTTAGAGACAGAGGCCTGTGAACTCCAGCAATAGTATGAAAACGTCAAAGGGACCACGCAGATGGTGGCGCTCACCTAGAGGCTCGCACAGATGCAATAGGCCAAAGCACTAAAAGAACAGGTGGACGCAACATGGCACAAAGAAGTAATCTTGAAGGCACGCTTTTAGCCTTAGATCGACAAGGCCTTCACCATCACAGCAACAATTGAAGGAAAGCTCACACAAATCCAGGGGACACAAGAACAGATGTAGGGAAGCATTTCTGACACCGTGGCCTCAGAACAACGTGTACAGGAGATCTAGTAGGAAGCCACCAAGTGCACTGTCAACCTTGCAGTGGTTCAAATAGAGTTGGAGGGACTTCACGCAAAGATCTCTACACCAATAGAGTGACTCGAGGGTGAGTCACGATGTTTGTGTTGGGGGCCTATTAGGCATGGAATCCCCCCAAGGCATGTTTTGGGGCTTAAAGCCCAAGTTTTGACCAAGTCCATTGTAAAGCCTCTGTGATTTATGGACATGAAGCGCGAAGTCATAATAGAGTCACAGGGTTGTCCGCCCTTGTTTTTTGTAATGTAACGTTGGCTTGAAAAATCCAACCATGGTCCATGGACCATGGGATTGTATAAATAGAGTGAGGCTCTAAGTGTAGAAGATAGCGAATAGAACAAAAGCATGATGAGTCTAAGAGATTGAGTCAAAGTGTAAAGTGTGTCTTTGGGTCGTAGAGTAGGAGAAGGCTTTGCAGCTGAGTGCATAGAGGCTTAGTAGTCCACAACTGAGTGCGCAGACCCCTGTAGCTAAGTGCGTAGGGCATCTCGAGTCTGTAACCGTTGGAAGCATCAATAAAGAGAAGTTATCATATTTATGTGTATCTTTTCTTGTTTAATGTATTATTGGATATAAATTGCAAGAGTATTATTTATTTGTTATGCAAACTCATATGAATGTGTTGTATAACTAAATATAATGTAAGGCATCCATTTACACAAAGATAACTGACTAGTGTAGGAAGATAAGTAAGATCTTAGGTGTGTCTTAGGGAAATAACAGAGCATGTTGCAGAAGTCCCACAACCCCTAGTTAGGGTTTCGCAAAGGAAAGTATATTAGTGCAGGGAAGTGCGCAAAGTAACCTACACTAAGGGACTAACAATTGGACCAAATCAACCTCTCATACATCTCAAGGGTGCGAAAACATGGTTCCAGCTTCCCCCCATATTACTTCAGGTGAAACCTTAGTCTGCACTTCGCAGACTGTTGTCGAAAGGGCTAGTAGTACAGGGATTTTTTTGGCTAAGTAACTCTGAACCTGGGTCAACCCCCAACAAGCCAACAACATGTGATCGGATCACTTGGGACTCTCACCTAAGCAAGGAAAAAGAAATAGGTTTGATTAGAGCTTGACTCATACTTCAACGAGTTGATGCGCATTGCCACCAGCCCATACTTGCCCATTAGTGTAGACATCATGCACAATTATGTAGCTACTCTAGCCACATTGAAGACAATGATGTGCATGCTTTCAGACAAGTTTTACAGATGAGCCTGAGTAGTGTACCCGGATGCTATGGAGGCAAGAGTTAGGTTTCAGATGGATATCACCGCGAAGCACACGAACACCATCAAGGACTACCAATCCTGGCATAAGTATGTTACTATTGTTTAGCATGAAGATGTTGAGGAGTTGGACTTCCATGGTTGTCTAAGTCAGAGTGATGTCTAGCATGGCTTGCTCAAGCCATATTGTTCACATTGGTAGATGTGTATTGTAGTTTTAAGTCATGTAAAATGTAAGTCAAGTGTTAATAGTTGGATGTAACAGTCATAGAATAGGTGAAGAGTCATGAGGGTAGTTGAACTATCACAAAGTAGAATGTCAAGGGTCACCCCACCCTTTGCTATAAATAGTCCCTCATAACTCAATGTATAGGCTTTTGGTCAGCCAAGATTCCTATAAGAGTATCTTGGAGAGAGCTTGGACAGTATTGTAACACGCCATGGCTTCTCCACTACACAGAGCTAGTACATCTCTTTGTAAGAGAAGGCGGATGTGGCTCTAACGTTCCACTATTGGAGCTAGTGGTTGGACATGGATGTATTGTATGACTAGAACTTACACTTCCTTATATAATAAGAGCCAGTAAGTTTCATGGATATGTTGTATTGTATTCTAGCTATCATGTTTACTCTAAATGGCATATGTATTTTCTTTCTTACGCATGTATGTATGGACTATTTTGTATGAGTATGTATGAATCTTCCTTAAAAATAAATTGGTTTAACCATCACTTTGGATTTCCATCTAACTTGCTTTCTAGCTTGTGATGTATCTTCACTCGTGTATTCCCTTCCCATCTGAGTACTATTACAGGTTTCCATGGGGCACACTCAGCTCAACCCACATGTGCTAGAACCTTTCATGCACCTTCCTTGACTCACTATATCTATCACAACCTTGCTACCAACAGAGTTATCTTACTTGCCTCCATACGAAATCACAGTCAAGGCATTACCATACGACCCATAGTTGGGACTGCTACACGAAATGGTCTGCGGTCTAATTGGGGCTTCTTACTGGGGAGATCCCTTTGACATGTTGGTGGGTCCAGCACTGTCAACATTTCTGGTGCTAGAAGGAGGGCCTGATGACAAGTTGTGTCCTTTCATCTGGTTTTGAACCTTTGCATATCCTTCATGAATTCTTTCATATCTTTCATGGTGTTGTAGCAGCTACAACCGCCCTCCAAATTTTTTCTTTATCTTCGTTTTGGAGCCTCCCTACCAACCTTTACAGCAACATGTCTTGCTTTGTCAAGTACACAAGCTTCAATATTTTTCCTGCACAAAGCCAAATTGTCAATCATAGCTCGATGCATTACCCTCATAGGCTGATCATCCAAACTTGGTCCAGGTGTAAGCTGAGTAGCTCCCCCAAGAAATTGCATAATTCTCGAGGGAAACCATCCTTCCCTCCAGAAATTGCGCAATCTTGACTGGCAGCTTGTTGGACTCCAGAATTGTGTAATTATCGCAATCAACACTCACAATGAAAATTGCACAATTTTCCCCAGTAGCACTGCTCAGCCCAGAATTTGTGTAAATCTAGGTAGCAATCAACTGCTCTGCCCAGAAATTGCATAAATTGCCTAGGCATCCAGCCCAGCTCCCAGCTAGAAATGTGCATTTTCTACCAGCGGTCGAGCAGTCTCTTACATGTGCAGCTGAGTTGACTGGTTCCCTCTGGGACCAAGCAGAACTAACTTGCATGCATGGGCTACTTCTCCAAAGGGAGCATCCAAAGGCATCCCTTATTTTAGGGATCTAGTTTTAGTAGTTCGAGGTTACATACAAGGATCATTTCAGAAACCTCCCACCAAGTATTGCTTTCCCTACATTTGTGGCATGCGCGTCATAACTTCGATGTTATCAAAACTCATCAACCGGATGCTGCAGAGCTCATCCCTCACATCAACCTTGTAGCTCTGAGATCCCACGTTTCATCTAGGAGTTGTGGCACATTTAGCTTAGATGTCTTGGGGTAAGCCTGCTTTCCATGACTTGTATTGCATTTCTAGCGGTTTGTGTATTTCACTTCGTATTAATGATGTCTTCTTGATTTCAGTGAGTGATTGCTATCATTTTGATACATTCTAGCTTGTACTAGCATCATTTCAGTTTTCCTCAACATCTCACTGTTGTCACATGCATGTAATTTTTTTTCACAAGTGATCGTCGATTCGGTGAGTTGCATCACCCACATGCATGTTGTTTTGTTTTCTCAATCTGTCATTCACCATTTGCATGCATGATTATCCACTTAAGTTTACACTTAGTATCACCATGCATTCACACTCACATTCACGTTCAGTTGCCCGTTGGCGAATCTAGGCAACCTAGGTTGTTGAAATATGGCAACAAGAATATTCCAATTTAATTTGTCCTTGAATTAAATTGTGAATTAAAATAAAATTTAGTCTTAACAACTAGTTGGAAATAATTAATTTATTTATTTTAAATTAATTAGTTGGAGAAATTCAAGTTTGAAGTCCTTTTGAAGTCATGCAAGAGTTATCCCTTAAATTAAGGAGATAATATTGAGTTATATTTGAGTTATAATTAGTTAACTCAGTTTACTGAGTTAAGTCCAGTTAAATTAGTTCCAAACTATTTTAGGAACTAATAGTGAGTTAATAGTCAGTTGATGCATTAATGCACTCAACTAGTGCTACTCCAGTTAACTGAAGATTCGGTCATCAGAAACTCATGCATGTCTATTCTAAGAAAGACCCAGTTGAGATAAATGTTCAAGAACACTGTACTATTAGTTGCATGTGTTTTCTCATGGAGAAAACTCATGCATGCAGTCAAGGATTTATCCTTGAGGATTTCACAGTTTTGAAGAGAGGTTTTTTCACTTGGTAATAGGATAATCATCCACAAGGAAAAACGCAAGGAAATAGGAGCTTGAAGGGCAAAGAGGAAGGCTAGAGAGAAGCAAAGATTGCCTGTGAGCATCTATGAGGATTGTACTCAGAGTTGGCTAGCTGTGAGAGCTAAGCCTTTGTATAATTCCTATGTATTTTCACCATGTATGATAATACAATAGTGTGGGTTTTTCTACTGAGGCTTTCCCCAAAGTATTTTCATGTGTATTGTGCCATTGATTCTTCTTCTTCTGGTTATACTGTTCAGCTCAATCTTTAATATTCCACAAATTGATAGTGGAATTAGGTTATAGCATTCTTCTTTGATTTATATTGCATTATCAAGTTAACTTATCACATATTTTCTACATAATCCCAGATTTTGCCTTCACTAAGACAACATTGCGCAATATGGAGAAGGAAGGTTGTCTCTTCCTCTCTAGAATTGTGCATTTCTACCCAGGCACTATCCTCTAGGATAGTTTTGTGCATTTCTGAGGGACAGTGATTGCTAGCCCAGAAAATTGCGCAATGCAATCACTTAGCCTACAGCCATTTCCAGCCGAGATTGTGCATTGCGCAATTCCAGCAGTCATCAGCTAGACTGGACTATGCATTGTGCAGTTCTAGTAGTCAATTAGTCTCCTAGGAGCACATACTGTGCTTTGCATAGTCTTGGCAGTTAGTCTCCCGACCTTTCAACCGAAATTGCACAACCTTCGTGATCAGTCACATAGGTATGTTGCAAGTGAGTTCTCAAGTTCATTTTGGTTTTCGACTGACATATTGATTTCCATGAGTGTTTCCATGTCTCCAAGTATTGTAGGTGTTCATCTGCCTCTTAGCAGTGCAGCTACAATGGTTTCCAAGAGAGCTAAGTTGAAGACACCGTTCAGAGCACACCTGCAGATGCAGTTGATCAAATGCTTACGAGCTTGCCCAATCAGGAAGATATGAAGTTGTTTGTAGACAAGGACATCAAGATATGACAACAACAACATCACAATGAGCAGCATCATAAAAAGCAGTTGATGGTAGCATACTGAAAGCAATGAATGCAAGAGGAAGGTTGTTGACAACACAGAGGTGGAACAAATTTGTAAGCTCTAGCAGATCCACTAATGGTGAAAGGAACTTTGGAGACTTAGGATATGAGGTGACGATGTGGCATGAAGATCATGTGAAGATGGAGAATGGAACAGAGAAGGAGTTGCATGTGCTGAAGTAGCAACTCAAGGAAGCACATGAAGTTGCATAGACAGATGAATGAGTTACAATAGGAATAGGAACAACAGTGGGCGCAACATGCACTCATGGATGAAACTGTGCTCGTACAAGTTATAGATCCATCATAGTAGTTGGCACAGAGCAGAAATTTTGAGCAAGTTTTTTAATCACATTCAAGGGATTCAACAGCATGCATGTCATTGTGTACATGCATGCGATCCAAACCATTCAGCACACTCACCAAGGAAAATACAATAAGAAATTCCAATTGGAGCTAAATATTTACTTTGGCAAGTTGATGCCATGACCACCAGCACACACTTGAAGATCATCACAGACACTATGCATCGGTGTGCTGTCAATTCAGACACAGCCAAGAAGACCATGCACATGTTAGCAGACAAGTTGGATGAAGGAGCCATACCAATGCACCAGATGCAATAGTTCACTTCAAAAAGATGTCACCATGGGGTGCATTCACACCATCACAGACGACCAAGATTGATATCATCTCACCATCTTCACCATCACAAGTATGTCAAAGAGTTGGTCTCACCTCAACGGACCAAGTGTCAGTGATGTCTTGCATGGCTTCCTCAAGCCATTTTGTCTCACATGAGGACATGTGCATTGTAATGTTAAGTCATGTCAAGTGTAAGTCAACTGTCAATAGTTGGATGTAACAGTTGTAGAGTAGGTGAAGAGTCATGACTGTAGTTGAACTGTCACAAAGGGGAATGTCAAGGGTTACCCCATCCTATGCTATAATAGTCCCTCATAACTCATTGTATAGGCTTTTGGTCAACCAAGCTTCCAATAAGACTATCTTGGAGAGCTTGGACAATATTGTAACATGCCTTGGCTTCTCCACTGCACGGAGCTAGGACATCTCTTTGTAGGAGTAGGCAGATGTGGTTGTAACGTTCCACTATTGGAGCTAGTGGCTGGACATGGATGCATTGTATAACTCAAACTTACATTTCCTTATATAATAAGAGCCAGCACGTTTCATGCATATGTTGTATTGTATTCCATCTATCTTGTTTACTCTAAATGGCATATGTATTTTCTTTCTTACGCATGCATGTATGGACTATTATGTATGAGTATGTATGAATCTTTCTAAAATGTGTTGTTGGTTTAACCATCACTTTGGATTTCTAGCTAACTTGCTTTCCAACTTGTGGTGTATCTTTTCTCGTGTCTTCCCTTCCCATCCGAGTACTATTACAGGCTGCCAAGGGGCACATTCATCTCAAACCACTCGTGTTAGAACCTATCATGCACATTCCTTGACTCACCACAGCTAGCACACCCTTGCTGCCAACATAGTCATCTTAATTGCCTCTGTGTGAAATCGTGGTCAAGGCATTACCATACGATCCATTGTTGGGACTCCTACACCAAACAGTCTGAGGTCTAATTGGGACTTCTTACCGGGGAGATCCCCTCAGATTTTGGAAGGTCTAGAACCATCAACATTTTGGCGCTATAAGGAGGGCCAAATGACAAGCCGAGTCCTCAAAATTTTTCTAAATCTCTACACATCTATCATGACTAACTACCAAGTTGCTCTTATGGAATGTATGTCTTTAGGAAATGATTTCATCATCTCTGAAAATCTCTTGGATAACTTGTCTCATAAAATATTTGATGGTGGAGGCTATGTAGCCTTGGTTAGGCATGCGGTCGATGTTGTAGGCTCATGCGAAAGACATGAATTCTTTGAAGAATACATGAGCTACACGTTGTTTGTCTACACACTTCGAGGGCACCCAATGAAAGTCTAGTGTGCCACACTGCCTAAAAAATCTATTCATTATCTTACTCATCTAGTCCCAGAGATAGACCATGCTTTCAATCACTTTAACTATAAAGCACTCAAAAAAGAAATTTTGACTGTACGAAAAGCATCCGATGAATCCATTGAACAGTTTTACACACGCTTTTGTAATCTTGCATAACGATTCCCTGAAGATGATATTGATTGGGAATTTCTCAATAGGATATTTGAGTATCTTCTTCACATATTTGAAAATCCACAATTCTTGAAATCAGTCGAATCTTGCTCATACTCTGGTGATGGAACTACGCAATCACGAGCAGGAACAGTCACTGTCACAAGTGACTGTCTACCTTCACCTCATCAAATAGCTCCACCACCATGGAGTGATGTGGAAAATCATGCACATAACTCTATTGAACTGTCACATCCTCCCACCCCACCTACTCTTGATATTTGTGCAACGTTGGCTTGCAAACCTATTGGTTGTCACGTGGATTTGTTCCCTCGACCTCTGTCCTCACATTCTATTCATCCTCCGGATTGTATTGTCTTATGTTCTTCCATTCTGAACTCCACACCTATTGTGAACGAGGATCAAGTTTTCTATGGAGTTGGTATTATGCAGCCAACCTACGCCATCATTTATGATGAGTGTGTGCGTGAATCTAAAGAAGAACCCATGGTGAAGAATGACTCCCTTCCCATCATGCCTCATCCGCTTCATCTTGACATCCCTTGTGATTTTTCCACTACTGATTCCCCCTGTGAAAACTCATTTCCAGATGCTTCTACTTCCAATCAATCACAGGATACGTCAGATGTCAGTATGTCATCACAGTGCAAAGAGGACATGTCTTCCTCTGGAAATCCATAGAAATCGGTCATCCATATTTCTTGAAAACACAAAGGGTGAACATCTTTGCTTCCCATCTACCCCTCTGCCTGATTCATCAAATCATCAGGATGCCGACGAACATCTCGAATTTTTTGATCTTGGTTGTTGTGATCTATTCACTTCTTCATCTGATCGTGATGTTGATTCAATCATTGTTAATCTGTCCAAGAGACTGGTCTATGATGATCTATCTATCAATGAAGTCGAAACCCCCAAATAGTCGAGGCACTTTAGCTCGAGTTGATACTTATGTTAGGCCCTCATTGTCCTGAGGTTATTTTCACTTCTGGTCAGGGAATTGTTGAAACACTCAAGGCTCCTCATCACTCTCTGCTTTACATTGAGGATCAACCAAACACTCAGATTTCGCTTCCTCCACTCGAACTACACAATCCCATCGCTCATACATTGGGGGAATCTTCCACAACAAGCACACATGCACAACATAAGTGGTCTACCTTTCTCATGTTTTCTTGCATGTCACAGTCAAGAGAATTCACACACTCAACATCTGCATGCAGTGTAGCACAACACCATGGTAGCTCCATAGAGTGCATGTCATGTGCTTTCACTCATCTCTATTCTGTGGTTTCTTGTAAACTCGGAGTGTTTTTGTCTTCACTGTTACATATTTCTTGTTTTCTAGTTCACATAGTTGTCTTGTTCGCGAACCATGCTTTCACCAATATGGGTCAACCAATGCGCCGGTGGCTGCACTGGAAGTATTACTTTATGTGAGATGACCCATGCACTATTAGCTTAAGAGTAGGAGTATTGTTTTCTTTTGAGTTGTTTGCTTGCATGCTTGTTTGCTTACTTGCTTTGTTTGTTTGTCTATTTTCTCACTTGTTTTCTTACTTGATTTGCTTTCGCTTTTGCTTCTGCTCTTGCTTTGCTTTGTTGTTTGTTAGTTCGCTTGTTTCGTTTCATAGGATAGTTTTACATGAAACCATGTATGACTCTTGAAGCAAGCTAGGTAAAGTACAAGAGGCCTTGTGCTGCTATCACTACTTGGTTATCTGGCCTCCTGCCTCTGTATGAAGAACTTGTTACTTTTAGTCCATGATACGTTGAAGGAAAATAGGTGTTGTTCAAAGTGAACCTTGGTGAAAACACAACGCATGTGCACTAACTAGTGTCACCTACTCTAGTCGGTTGTTTTTGGGCAACCCTTGTCAGCTCAGACAATTAGAGTAAGGTGAGGGGGAAAACTTTAACAGGCACGTAAGAGGTATGATAAACTACTTCTCTACTGGAACAACCTCTTCTGATCTTAATATGTCGAGATCCCTCTTCCGCCTATGAAATGAATAAGTGTTAGGCACAGTTACGAAGATAAAAAATAAAAAATAAAAATGAAAAAGTGAAAAAAGTTTGAAAAAAAATGAAAATGAATAAGGTGAAAGAAAAGAAAGGCTTCCTGCATAGAGAGGTGATGCAAGTAACTCCATCGGGGTACTGACTAGGCTTGCTAGCAGTAGGGCCATGTTTTTGTTCCTATGTGACTCCATCGGGGTACTATCAAGGCCTACTAGCAGCGGAGTAACACCAGAGATGAAACTCAAACTCTGATGATTATACTACTTGTGCAGTAATATACCCCTCAACCCCAATCGAAACAATTGTGTTGCCTTGGCTTGGAATGTGTGTCAATTTACCAAGATCTCAGTAGATGCTACATCTTATAATCAAGTTAGTGTGGAAACCAAGAGGAGCTGATAACTGAACAATACTTCTGAAGGTGTTAGACTTGCTTTTCACGAACAAGGTCCATTTAAAGAGCTAGAGTTCTATCAGTGTGTCACCAAGTGTTGTAGCAGCTACAACCACCCTCCGAAATTTTTCCTTAGCTTCGTTTTGGAGCATCCCTACCAACCTTCACAACAACATGTCTTGCTTTAGTGTTTTTCCTACACAAAGGCAGCCTATCGATCACAGCTCGATGCATTCCCCTCACAGGCTAATCACCTAGACTGGGTCCAACTATAGACTGAGCATGTCCCCCAAGAAATTGCACAATTCTAGTGGACAACCAGGCTTCCCTCCAGAAATTGTGCAATCCTGACTAGCAACCTGCTGGGCTCCATAATTGCGCAATTCTGGCAGTCAACACTCATAGTGAAAATTTTGTAATTTTCCTTAACAGGGCTACTCAACCCAGAATTTGCACTGATATGGGTAGCAATCAGTTGCTCTGCCCATAAATTATGAAAATCTCTTGGGAAACCAGCCCAACTCCCAGCTAGAAATGTGTATTTCCTCCCAGTAGTCTCTTACATGTGCAGCTGAGTTGACGGTTCCCTCTGGGACCAAGCAAAACTGACTTGCATGCATGGGATGCTTCTCCCAAGGTAACATTCAAAGGAATCCCTTGATTTAGGGATCTATTATCAGTAGTTGAATGTTACATGCAAGGATCATTTCAGAAACCTCCCACCAAGTGTCACTTTCCCTAGATTTGTGGCATGTGCGTCACAACCTCGATGTTATCAAAACTCATCAATCAAATGCTGCAGAGCTCATTTCTCACAACAACCTTGTAGCTCTGACATCCCACATCGCATCTAGGAATTTTCTACACATTCAGCTCAGTTGTCTTGGGGTGAGATCGCTTTCCATGACTTGTGTTCCATTTCTAGCACTTTTTGTATTTTGCTTCGTATGAACGTTGTTTTCCTAATTTCAGTGAGTGCTTGCTGTGGTTTTGATACATTCTAGCTTTAAATAGTACCATTTTATTTTTCGTCAACATCTCACTATTGTCATATGCATGAAACTATTTTTCATGAACGATCGTTGATTTGGCAACTTGCCTCACCAACATGCATGTTGTTCCATGTTCTGAATCTTGCATTCACCATTTGCATGCATGATCATTCACTTATGCTTGCACTCAGTATCGCCATGCATTTTCACTCACATTCACATTCAATTTCCAGTTGGCGAGTCTGGGCAACCTTGGCTCAGGCTCTGCCTTCACTGAGATAGCATTGTGGAATCCGAGGAAGGAAGGGTCCATCTTCCTTTCTAGAAATGCGCATTTCTACCTAGGCACTGTCCTCCAAGACTATTTTGTGCATTTCTAAGGGACAGTGACTGCTGGCCCAAAAAATTGCTCAATGCAGTCACTGAGCCTGCAACCATTGCCAGATGAGATTGCGCATTGTGTAATTCTAATAGTCAGTAGCCAAAATAGACTGTGCATTGTGTTGTTCCAACATTCAGTTAGTCTCCCAGCAGCCCAAACTATGCCTTTCGTAGCCTTGGCAGTCAGTCTCCCGACCTCCCGACCGAAATTATGCAACCTTCATGATCAGTCACATAGGTATGTTGCAAGTCAATTCTCAAGTTAATTTTGGTTTTCAACTGACAGATTTCTTGCCATGAGTGTTGCCATGTCTCCAAGTATTGTAGGTGTTCATCTGCCTCTCATAAGTGCAGGGACAATAGTTTCCAAGAGAGTAGAGTCGAAGACACTATTCAGAGCACACCTAAAGATGCAGTCAATAAAATGTCTATGAGCTTGCCTACTCACAAAGATATCAAGCTATTCATAGAAAAGGATATCAAGATATGACAATAGCAGCTTCACAGTGAGTAGCATCATGAAAAACAGCTAACAGCGGCATACCAAATGCAACAAATGCAACGAATGCAAGAGGAAGGTTTTTGACAACACAGAGGCAAAACAAAGTTGTAAGCTCAAGCATATCCACTAATAATGAAAGAAACGTTGGAGAATCAAGCTTCGATGTGACAACACAACATGAAGATCGCACGAATATAGAGAATGGAACAAATAAGGATTTGCATGTGCTGAAGAAGCAACTCAAGGAAGAACATGAAGCTACACAGAAAAACGAATGAGTTGCAGTAGGAACATGAACATCAGTGGGCACAACATGCACTCATAGATGAAATTGCGCATGTACAAGTTATAGATCTATCCCAGCAGCTGGCATGGAGCATACATGGTGAGTAGTGTTGTCGATTGCAAGAAAGGGATTCAACAGCATGCATGGCATTATGCACATGCATGTGATCCAACCCATTCAACACACTCACCAAGACGAAGACAATAAGCAAGTCCAATTGGAGCTGAACATGTACTTCGACAAGTTGATGCACATGACTAGTAGCACACACTTGAAGATCAGCATAGACAATATGCATAGGTTTGTTTCCAGTTCAACCACACCCAAGAAGACCATGCACATGTTAGCAGACAAGTTGGATGAAGGAGCCATACGAATGCACCAAATGCAACGAAGGCAAGAGTTCGCTTCAACAAGATGTCACCATGGGGTGCATGCACACATCACAGATGACCAAGTTTGGCATCAACTCACCATCTTCACCATCACAATCATGTCAAAGAGTTGGTCTCACCTCAATGGACTACTTGTCAGTGATGTCTTGCATGGCTTTCTCAAGCCATTTTGTCTCCATTGAGCACATGTGCATTGTAATGTTAAGTCATGTGAAGTGTAAGTCAAGTGTCAATAATTAGATGTAATAGTCGTAGAGTAGGTAAAGATTCATGAGGGTAGTTGAACTGTCACAAAGGGGAATGTCAAGGGTCACCCCACCCTTTGCTATAAATAGTTCCTGATAACTCATTGGAAGGGCTTTTGGTCATCCAAGCTTCCGATAAGACTATCTTGGAGAGAGATTGGATAGTATTGTAATGTGCCTCGGCTTCTCCACTGCATAAAGCTAGTACATCTCTTTGGAGGAGTAGGCGGATGTGGATGTAACATTCCACTATTAGAGCTAGTGGTTGGACATGGATGTATTGTATGACTAGAACTTACACTTATTTATATAATAAGAGCCAGCACATTTCATGCATATGTTGTATTGTATTCTATCTATCTTGTTTACTCAAAATGGCATATGTATTTTCTTTATTATGCATGCATGTATGGACTAATTTGTATGAGTATGTATGAATTTTTCTTTAATGTGTTGTTCATTTAACCATCACTTTGGATTGCCAGCTAACTTGCTTTCCATCATGTGATGTATCTTTGCTCGTGTGTTCCCTTCCCATCTGAGTACTATTACAGGTTGCCAAGGGGCGCACTCATGTCAACCCACTTGTGTTAGAGGCTCTCATGCACCTTCCTTCACTCACTACAGTTGTCACACCCTTGCTACCAACAAAGTCGTCTTACTTGCCCCCGTGAGAAATCACAGTCAAGGCATTACCATACGACCCACAGTTGGGACTCCTACACCAAACGGTCTGATGTCTAATTGGAACTTCTTACCGGGGAGATCCCCTTACATGTTGGTGGGTCCAGCACTGTCAACACATGGATTATTCCACTCTTTTCCCTCCATAATGTTTTTCGAATCATGAAGATGTCACCATCACGAGGGATTTTTTCGATCTCTTGTCCACTTACATGTATGATGGTGAAGGTGAAGTGGCTTGTCCTGATTACTTACATGATTTTCTTTCCATTCTTCATGAGGAAGGTGGGTGTCCTCATGATCAGGCCAACTTTCTTCTTGCATACACACTTCGCGAATATCCACTTTGATGGTTGTGCAGCCTACCGGCTGATAGCATGCACTCACTTAAGCACTTATGTGATCTCATTGAAAACACTTTCTATAATTTTGATCCAGAATATCTTGACCAAAAACTGCTACAGCAGTGGAAGGCTCCACATGAATTGATCATGGATTTTTGGCAGCGCTTAGTGACTTGCAATTTCAAGCTCCGAGGAGCTAGATGAAATTTCCCTATCTTTGGGATCGATTCGAGTATTTCTTGAAGAAATCTTCTCGTCCCAAAAAATGAAATCAAGCCTTACTCAACATTCTTCACTAATGGAGCTGTTAAATCTCATGCAGATGTAGCCACTATCTCAACTGACTATCCTCCATCCCCTCATTCAACACTTCCACCACTACCGAGTGATGTTGAGGATCATGCTCACTCACTTGTTCATCTTGCACATCCTCCCAACATCACTTCACTCAATTTTCGCGCAATGTTTGTTGTGACTCCCTCGATTTCCCACATGTATTATGTTCCACGACCTCCATCTTCACACTCGGTTTCTCCTCCAGATGATACTGCCTTATGTTCTTCCATTCTAGACTCTTCACTTGTTGTGAACAAGGAACAATCCACTAATGGATTTGGTGTTGCACAACCAACATGGTTGTCATTCATGAAGAGTATGAGTGGGAGCTTGTTATAGGCATTTTTGGGCACTGCAACCCCAATCATATATGTCCATAAACCAAGGGCTTATAAGTCCCTAAAAGTGTTTCTTCACACCCTAAAGGAACAAGGTCAGATGATTACATCATCTCCCAAAAGTTCTCCATAGAAAACTGCTCAGAACTGGTCAAAACTAGGCCATATAAAATGCCTAGTGTAGAGGGTGCGATGCATCTCACCTGCTCAGTGTAAAAAGTTTGATGCATACTGGAAAGCCCTTCTGTAGGGTGTGATGGGTGAGAGTAGACAAATGGCAGAGACAGTTTGCAAGGTGGATGATCATGGAATCTTCCAGAAACTTTTCTTGTGACACTTTCCTCTCTGAATTCGCCCAAGGATGAGTAAGAGATCATCAATCTCCAAGTGGAATCAAGAACTATCAAGAGAGAGGACACTAATCAAAATCCAAGAAGTTGACTCACCCCCCTCCAATCATCTATATATGGATCCCTCATCACAGAGATCCAGGAGGTTGGAATCTTGTATCTTGTAAGGAAGTGTTGTTGGTTTCTTGGTGCAACATCATAGCGTTGGGTGATCTAAGCTTTTCATGAGGTGAAGAAGGGATTTCATGCTGAGAGGATGACGCTGGGTCAGAACAATGGGTTGTAATCCTCTTTGCTATTCTTGATATTAATAAATCTATTCAATTTTTCCTCCACATTCTTGTATGTTTGATGATATATGCATTTGTGTGGTCAATATATATCTGGTCCTATATTATTCATTACTGTAGATCTCTCTTCTTCGATAGTATTATGCTACTTTGATTCCACAGGTGCTCTTTGAAGCTAGGTAAGTGAAGAAGGAGTGGCAAGGATCTATCAGAAGGGAGAGGAACCAAGCAAGGAACCAAGCGCAAGACTGAGGTTGGTGTCCTTTGTTCCCCTCTTTTCTACTTCTCGTAAAGGAAATCGAAAGTAGTTTTGGTTTGTTTGTTTCTAAGATAGCTACCCGTCTTAGTGGGACTAGCAGCTCTGAGTGTGCACCTAGATTTCTCGATAACAAAATGGTGACTCCTCTGGGGAGTGAATAGCTTGTTTGCTTGTCTATATTTGTTTGTTTTATAAACTTACAGACAGAGCCTGAAGTCAAGCCAGCTAGCTTTCGAACTGCATTGGCTATGCAAGTGCAAAGTAGATCAATGCTAGTTCAGTCTATCTCTGGGTTTTGTTTCTAAACTGAACAATCGATTTGAAAACATTCTAATTGCCCTGGTGGGGGCTCTAGTAACCTCATTAGATCAACCCCTGTGATTTATATTTACTGAACATCACTTGCTTGGCCTAAATCCCTGAACTAAGCTGCAAACTGTGACCAAGAACCAAGTTGAAGTCTCGTCCCTAGACCATCGCACCTTCTCCTCTTGGGAATCTGGATGCATCGCACCTCCCATGTGTAGTAGGTGTGCTACATCGCACTTTCCCTGTGTTATAGGTGCGTTGGTCAGACAAGACCTCTTCTGCTTCCAGATTTCGGTTGTTTGTTGACTCTCTTCAGCTTTATTTAGGAGTTTTACTGTCTGTGATCAGTACACCTCTATGGAAACCCCCTTTCTTTCCATTATTCTACCTCCATTATGCAAAGAACTATAAACATTTTTGTGTATTGTGCGCCATTTTCAGTTCTCTTTTACAAAGAAGTAGCGTAGTCGAACTGTCGTTTCTTGATTTGGAAGTGTCGCAAGTGTCGTTTTTCAGTCGTAGAAAAGAATCCTATTGTTCTTGATGGTCGATTATACTGTTAATCTTGTATTTGATTTCAATTAGTAGTTTTTCAAGTGTCGAAAACAATTTTCAATTCAAAATCGCAAAGTGTCGTCATTATCTTCCTTTCGTTTTGAAGAGAAATTTGTTAGTATTGTCGCTTTGAAAAGATAATTCAGATTTGTACTCAGCATTCTTTTTGTC
>APFE030198883.1:223963-237001 GCA_000404065.3 Pinus taeda | reverse complement strand
GAGTCATCTTTTGTTTTTTCTCGACTCTTAAAAATTGAAAAAGCAAGTTGTGTCAAAGCGTCTAAAATTTATTTTAATTGGAATAATATCACTATTCCTGCATCAGTCTTAGGTTGAGGAAAATGGAGTCTACCAACCAAGGATTTCCCCTTGGAGGAAACCCTAGTCCTTTCTCCTCTTGGCGAGATGTTGGTGCACCTCATATGGCCACATTGTCACTTCCAGGATTGACAATTGGCTTGCCAATATGGCTCTTCTCTACCTCTGTCATTCAGAACACCATGATTCCTGAACAATCAAGTCAGCAACTAGATGATACTAGAGTTACCCCCCAACCTTCTACTTTGTCCTTTTCTCCCTCTCCTCCTTCCTCTTTGCTTGATGAAGCTGGTAAAGCTAAAAATCAAGTAACTAAGAAGGAGAAGAAGGGGAAGGAGTAGACGGAAAAGAAGAAGAAGGAGCCAAAGGCAAAAAGGGGCAACCATGCATCATCTAGCAAAATCCATACATTGCATCATCTAAGCCTAAATCTCCATGTTTCATTTGCAAAGGAGACCACTATCATCGATATTGTCCTTGCACCCCTCGAATCTTAAGGGACTAGTCTCCTCGTTTGCACAATCTGGTGTCATCAACCTCTGATCGTGTTGAAAGTACACCATCAACTAGTGAAAGCGAAGTATCTGGATAGAAAAAGAAATGTAAATTTCCTTGTAAGTTGTGTGAAGTCGATCACGTCGTCCACCATTGTCCCTTCCTAGACGAAGCTAAAAGAGTCTTGGATAACCATCCTGCTTCACTGCTGCGACTTCCTTTTGGATATAAGAAACTCTTTCCAAGTCCATCACTAGTTTAAAATCTGACTAACACGCCATTACGGTCAGTTGAAGCATCTATCATTGAAGATAAACCCTCTGAATCCACACCAGACAAAAGTCAAAAGGTCGAGGCAGCAGTTGACCCGGTCTTGCCTTCAGAAGGTCCATCTTCAAATGATACAATCACTGAAGAGAATGAGAATGACACCATTCAAATTCTTTTTGTAAACACAGACTCCGATGAACATGGGGGAAATCTACCCATTCCTTTACCGCAGGAAGGAAGTTCGTTAGAGTCATATCCGACCATCTATTTGGTCCCACCTCCAAGCAACCTAGTAGTTTCCTTCGATTGGAATCTACTAGGCAGACCCTATTTACCAGCTAGTGTACCATTCCAAATCATTGTACAAGCTTACAGAATGGTCATGGTCGGTACCATCATAGATGAAGGGGCTTCTGTGAGTATCCTTTCCTTGACTACTTGGAAAGCGCTTGGTTCGCCATCGCTTATGCCTGAGATGAGAAATCTGATAGGCTTTGACAAAGGAACCAGTCGACTGTTAGGGATCCTTTCAAATGTGCCTATTACTTTGAGAAGGAAAAGTGTTCATATGAATGTAATGGTAGTCCAAGGACCTCTAGACTATAATCCACTCCTTGGGCGCGACTATATTTATAGCATGGGAGCCATTGTCTCCTCACTCTTTAGAGTAATGTGTTTTCCACATGAAGGCCGAGTGGTCCAACTCGTAGACCAGCTTTCATTCCCTGGCTCACACATAGCTAATAGTAAAATTCCATCCCTAAATGGTCTTTTAACGCAAGGAATGTATCATCAATCTCTAGTTCGTCCATCTGAAGAACACGAGTAATTCGGGAGGGCATGATTAAAACCCAGGGGGCAGGCACCCTGGCCTGTTCTAGCAGGAAAACTCTAGGCATAGAGTAGGTTTCTATGAAGGATATATGACTAGTCTGATACCAATCTGTATAGGAAGAGGGAATTAGACCGGAATAAGATACCTCCATTAGAAGGTAGGCTTGTCCCTATAGAACAAATGTTTTGTCTGCAAATTGAAGGGTAACCTAGAAACTCTACTTCGCTATGCCTGGGGGCATGCAAACCTTTTGTTCGCAAATGAAGAGCAGCCTCTATAGTTCTGCTAGCTTTGACTGCTTAAGTTGGGTGAATGGTCGAATCGAGCGTTCACCTTCGTAGGGACCAAATGGCACCAGCAAAGTAAAGGAAAAATTTTCCTACCTAACCTTTGTAGTTAACTAGCCCTTAGGGCAGTAGTTGGTTGTTCCTAGCTTACATGTGAAAGGGTACGGAGCAAAGATTTGAAAGGTACAAGCTCCATAAAAATGGAATCTATTGATGAGACGTCCTTATTATATGACTGGCATGAGCAGTTTTTATGTGAAGTTCAAGATCGTTAAAAATTAAACCTGAGCAATGAGAAAATGTTTCCCCCAGAGTTTAAGCTCATTAAAAAATGAACCAATCTCCAGTAAATAACCATTGTGAATGCATTATCATCAGCTTTTGAGCCTTGGTCATGTTCTCATCATCACCTCCACTCTGTTTTACCCGATCATATGCTTCCATTTGATTGTTTACCTTTTTTGAGGAACATCTGCGACGAGTGATTCTGTTAGCCATCCTTGTGACACTACCATGATTGGAAAATTCCAAACCTTAATTGGAATCAACTGCTACTCGAAATTATCACTCATTCCTCAAAAAATGAGTCTCCTTTAAGCTCTTTTCATCTGACTCGTAAAATATGAAAATATTGCAAAGTGATTGGCCTCTCCAGCTTGTTAAAGCTACCGGAAGTGCTATCCCTCCTCTAGATTTTAATCTTTTTGGACCTGAGGGATTATTACACAAAACGATCAAGCACTTGTCTTGCTCGGCTCGTTAAAACTATCGAAAATTCATCCCTTTTGTATTATTTTATACTTTTTCAGACTTAAGGGATTATATGACGAAAATTATTATTGGATTTTCCTTTCTGTCCCTTTTCAGACTCTCTAAAATTGAAAAAGGACCGAGTTATCATTGTCGTTAAACTCGTTAAAATCAAATTATAGCGACAAACTTGTCCAAATGGACGAGAACGAGTTTAATTGTCGCTAGGCTCGTTAAAACATAGCGACGGGTTCGCCCGAAGGGTGAATTATAGAACAAGCATATGTTATCCTACTCAAGCTTGATAAAAATAAAGAGGAACTGGTCAGCAATGACTGGGGAAAATTGGGAAGAAAACTTGAAGAAACTTTATTGGTAGCAAGTTGCTATTGAACATGACACTTTCACTCGACGTCCGAGTCGAGTTGGGTTATTCCGTTCACCAGTCATATCACCATTGGTCCATTGTACCATCCATCTTTGGGGTTAACGCTACCAATCCATTTCAGTGTCACCAGTATGTTCAAGAGAAGTTGCTTAGAGAATTCACCTGTGTCTCATCCGCTGCAATACATTCACGCTCCATTCTTTCATGACCGCCACCCTAAACCTTGTATCATCAGATCGTTTTCACCTCCACGAAGTCATTTTCTCTGTTCTATGTCGTAGATGTGGGATTCATTAAGGCGCTCCTACGACGGGTCACTTCTTGTTGACATCAGCTTATTATCCAAGAAGTCAACCTAGGAACAACCCTTTCAGTACTTTGAAGCTTGCATGCCTCAATGGCAAGTTTCTCACTTTCGAGGACAATTTTACATCAATGGCCTTCGACCAAAAGATTTTGTGTGGTGTTCGACGCCAAGTCCCTTTTTCACACCACGCGAATTGTACTGTAGTACCTTCAGGGTCATCATCATTATCGGTGATTCCTCTCGCACCTGTTAACAGCTTACATCATTGGCTAGTAATCAGCCGATGTCTCTCCATGTTCGACTTCAGAACATCTTTCACATGGATCGACTTGTACTCCGAGTGAAGATTGAATGAGTTTGAAGACCCCGGATCTAGTTTCATCTATCTAGGCTGTGATATATTCAGGAATATAAAGACATCAAATGTACATCATTGCCAAATAGATGATCATCCGAATCAAAGGATGATGACTCCGTCCAAATCATCAGTCTGCTACACAGACGATTGTCTATCCTAAGTACATGAAAATGAATTTATAAAGCTAAGCATGGGAATCCCCGCCTCAGCTAGATCATGAAAAATATTATGAAGATAATGTATTGTATTGTATCTTATTACAGGTCACCTTCCAGCTTGAAAAAACTTCGAATCCTCATGATAAAGCATTTCACCCGACATCAAAAGATTAACGACCTCATGCTTTAGGGGGCAACTGTTGTAGACATTTTTAGGCACTACAACCCCAATCATATATGTCCATAAACCAAGGGCTTCTAAGTCCCTAAAAGTGTTGCTTCACACCCTAAAGGAATAAGGTCATCTGATTACATAATCTCCCAGAAGTTATCCACAGAAAATTGCTCAGAACTGGTCAAAACTGGACCATACAGAATGCCCAGTGCAGAGATTGTGATGCATCTCACCTGCTTAGTGTAAAAAGCGCGATGCATATAAGAAATCCCTTCTGTAGGGTACAATGGGCGAGAGTAGACAAATGGCAGAGACAGTTTACAATGTGGATGATCATGGAATATTCTAGAAACTTCTCCTGTGACACTTGCCTCTCTGAATTCGCCCAAGGATGAGTAAGAGATCATCAATCTCCAAGTGGAATCAAGAACTATCAGAGAGAGGACACTAATCAAAATCCAAAAAGTTGACTCACCCCCCCTACAATCATCTATATATGCATCCCTCATCACAGAGATCCAGGAGGCTAGAATCTTGTATCTTGTAAAGAAGTGTTGTTGGTTTCTTGGTGCAACATCATAGTATTGGGTGATCTAAGCTTGTCATGAGGTGAAGAAGGGCTTTCATGCTGAGAGGATGACGCTGGGTCAGAACAATGGGTTGTAATTCTCTTTGCTATTCTTGATATTAATAAATCTATTCAAGTTTTCCTCCACATTCTTTTATATTTGATGATATATGCATTTGTGTGGTCAATATATATCTAGTCCTATATTGTTTATGAATGTAGATCTCTATTCTTCGATAGTATTATGCTACTTTGATTCCACAGGTGCTCTTTGAAGCTAGGTAAGAGAAGAAGGAGCGGCATGGATCTATCAGAAGGGAGAGGAACCAAGCAAGGAACCAAGTGCAAGACTGAGGTTTGTGTCCTTTGTTCCCCTCTTATCTACTTCTCATAAAGGAAAGCGAAAGTAGTTTTGGCTTGTTTGTTTCTAAGATAGCTACCTATCTTAGTGGGACTAGCAGCTCCAAGTGGACACTAGATTTCCTAACAACAGAGCTTGAGCATCAACACTCAGCGAAGGATGACTCCCTTCCATCTAAGTCCCCTTCATTCTTTCCTAACATATTTAGTGAACCTTCCATCCATGATTTCATATATGTGTCTTTATCCACAGATGCACCCATTACTGATCACTTGCAAGACTCACTGGATGTTGGTCCATTATTCGACAACGGAGAGGATATGTTATTCATTTAAAATCCACTTGATCTTTCATCTATCTTTTCTGGAAGCACAAATGATGAGTTTGTTCGATTTTCATCTACCCCTCTATTTGATCTATCATTTCATGAGGATGCTGATGAACTCATTGATTTTTCTGGTCATGGTTGTCGTGATCCATTTACTCCCATATTTGATCATGATCATGACTCTATCACAATTGATATTTCAAAGCCACTGGTTTATGATGATCTATCTAATGATGAAGTTGAAACACCCAAGACTGTCAAGGCAGTTTAGCCCAAGCTAACAGTTATGTTATGTCATCGCTCTCTTGGGGTTAGTCTCACTTCTGATCAGGAAATTGTTCAATTACCCAAGCCTCCTCATCATTCATCTATATGCATTGAAGATCCATCTCACACACAGATCATACTTCCTCCACTCAAACTACAAGATCCTATTGTTCATGCATTGGAGGAATATTACATTTCAAGCACACGTGCTCAACGTAAGTTATCTTTGCTTCTTTCGTTTGCTTGCATGTAACAGTCAATAGTGTGCTTATGCTTCAAAGTTCCCTGCAGTGTCACATAGCTTCATAACAAGTCCACGGGCTGCTCACCATGCACTTTTACTCACTTATTTCCTGTGGGCACTTTGAAACACGAAGTGTGGTTTTCTTGATTTTTATATCTTTCTTGTTTGCTAGTTTGCACAACTGGTTTTCTCACGGACCAACCCTTCACCAACATGGGTCAACAAATGCATTGGTGGATGCATTGGAAATATCACTTCACTTGGTCAGGCCCATGCACTATTAGCTTAGCAGTAGGAGTAGTGTTTACTGTCAGTCAGTTTTCTTGCATGCTTGTTTGCTTACTTGCTTTGTTTGTTTGCTTGCTTGCTTTCTTACTAGTTTTTCTTTCGCTTTCACTTCTACTCTTGCCTCATTTTGTTCATAGGTTAGTTTCACATGAAACCATGTATGACTTGTGAAAGGAGCTGGTTAAAATAAAAGAGGTCTTGTACAACTATCACTACTTGGTTATCTGTCATCTTGCCTCAGTATGAATAACTTGTTACTTTTAGTCCATCATACATCAAAGGAAAATACGTATTGTTTGAAGTGAACCTTGGTGAAAACACAACACTTGTGCACTAACTAGTATCACCTACTCTAGTCAGTTGTTTTTGGGTTAATCCTTGTTAGCTCAGTCAAGTAGAGTAACGTGAGGGGGAAAACCTTAATAGGCACGTCAGAGATATAATAAACTACTTATTCTACTAGAACAACCTCTTATGCTCTCAATAAGTTGGGATCCCTCTTCCACCTCTGAAATGAATAAGTGCTATGCACAGTTGAAAAAATGAAAAGTGAAACAATGAAAAATGAAAAATGAAAAAGGCGAAAGAAGAGAAAGGCTTCCTACGTACGGAGGTGATGCAAGTAACTTCGGCGGGGTACTGACCAGGCTCTGTAGGTTTTAACCCCATACATAAATTACCTACATACGAATTCTAAATCACAGGAAAAATAAAAATGCAAGAGCATAACACATATACACAGAGATTTCCCACTGGATCCCAAAACCGGGACTACCAGCTTGATTTTTCATTATGTTCCTTTCAGTGTTACAATCATATTTATACATGCCAAAGTATCGAATACCATGGACCAAAAAACCATTGCGTCCAAAACCATGGACCGAAAACCATAGGTAGGTTCGCCCCCCCTGTGACCCCCCCGCTATGCAATCGGCACAACGAAGGGGGGGCTCCACCACACTCTAACCCCCCAGTTCACTACGTAGGTTAGTCATGGAAAGAATATAACACAACCCAACACCTATCACGTGGGTACAACCTGACTGGATTACATAGCTGAAACATGCTTTAGAATGTTATAATGTTACAATGAAAGAAGATGAAGAGGATCCGCGAAATATTAATATCCCTTAGTTAAATAGACAACGCGAAGTTGGGGGACCTAGTGTGGATATCCATGATATTTTTCAACCGGTGCACACAAAGCAAGTGAACATTGGTTCAAAGGCAGAACCAAAATTGGCGAAAATTGCTGACTATTGGGATGAAGATATAGTGGATAAGGTAGTTGAATTATTACATGAATATCAAGATTTATTTCCAACCAAGTTCTCTGACTTAAAGGGGATAGTAGGATATTTGGTGGTAATGAATATCAATTTAAAACCTGATGCGAAGCCCGTTAAGAAGCGCCCATATCAGTTGAACCCTAAATACAAGGAAAGGTACGAGAGGAAATCCAATAAATGCTTGCAGCCAGAATAATCAAGCCTATAGAGGAATCCAAGAGTGTCAGTTCTATGGTGGTCCAAGAAAAGAAAACAAAAGGCAATATCGAGATTTGCGTAGATCTATGGAATCTCAATGATGCATGTGTCCATGATTGATTCTCTACGCCATTTATAGATGAAGTTCTTAATAATGTTGGAAAATAGGAAGCTTACTCATTTATGGATGGATTCTCGGGATACCACCAAATTAAGATTGCACGAGAGGATAGAAGCAAGACTACCTTCGCTACCAAATGGGGGTCATTCTAGTATATAGTTATTCCTTTCAGACTGAAAAATGCCCCTACAATTTTCTCTACGATGGTTATCGCAACGTTCAAGGAGTTCATTCATAAGTTTTTGGAAGTATACTTTGATGATTGGATAGTTTTTCAGTTGGTCAAGAAGCATGTCTCTAGTCTGCGCCTAATGTTGGATACCTGTAGGAAGTACCAAATCTTTTTGAACCTGAAGAAATGTATTTTTTGTGTACCTTATGAAATGTTGTTAGGCCATGTTGTTTGTAAACAGGTATTGATGGTAGACCCTATTAATATCATCGTCATTATCAATCTAGAGCCCCTTAGTAACGTAAAGCAGCTACACACGGAATTGGGGAATATTGGGTACTATCGGAAGTTTATTAAGGCCTATGCGCAGATCACTATGCCCATGGAGAAGTTGTTAAAGAAGGATAAATACATTTTGTTGGAATGATGATTGTTAGAAGATCTTGGATACTTTGAAGGAGAAGATGGTTACAGTGCAAATCCTAGTATTCCCAGATTGTAAGAAAGATTTTCATGTGCATATGGATGTGTCTTGCATAACATTGGGAACCATCTTAACACAACTAGGCGCAGGAGATATCGATCACCTGATTGCCTTCACCAGTCGAAAATTATCTAAGGCCAAAAGGCATTACTCAACCACAGAATGCGAAGGTTTGGCCATGGTTTATGCACTACAAAATTTTAGGCATTATCTACTAGGTGCACATTTTAAAATGTACACAGACCATTCTGCTTTGAAGTACCTGGTTAATAAGCTTGTGTTTGGGGGGATCTATAGATGGTTGCTCCTTTTTCAAGATTATGATTTTGAAATCATAGTGAAGGCCGAGAGATTGAATGTTGGACCAGACCACCTTTCTCAGATAAAAAATGGGAAAGAACCTACCACTATTGAAGAAGGATTACGTGACATGCAGCTCTTTCCTGTCAGGGTTGCGGACGTGCAATTTGTAGACATCATTTAGTTTTTATCTAACGTTTTAGCTCCTGAAGGTTATATGACGCAACAAAAGAAGGAACTAGTTGTCAGGGCTACTGATTTTTTTTTGATTGCAGGACAACTATATAAGATGGGGTTAGATGAAGTTTTACACATATATGTACGTGAATATGAAAGACATAGTATTCTAGCTGAAAGCACATGGTGGTGTTGCCGGAGGACATTATGCAGGTAAGGCTACTACATAGAAGATCCTACACGCAGAACTATAGTGGCCAACAAGACATAAAGATTCCAAGGAATACTGCAATACGTGCAATGTGTCAAAGGACATGGAGATCGTCACGGAGGGATGAATCTCCATTAAATCCACAGGTCACGTTACAAGCATTTGATAAGTGGGGAATTGACTTTGTTGGGCCTACTTAGCCACCAGGGAAAAAGATGAGAGCATGTTATATTAATATCACTGCAATGGAATACTCAACTAGGTGGGCTGAGGCACAACCTGTGAAGGATTGTGGTGTGGAAACTACTATGAAGTTCATATTTTAGTTTATTATGTCAAGTTTTGGATGCCCAAAAATTATGACAAGTGACATAGGGTCACACTCCCTGAATGAGATAATCACAACTTTAACCGAAAAGTTCCAGATGTACCATCAAAAAGTATGCCATATCACCCCCAGGTGAATAACACTATTGAAGCTTTCAAAAATATCTTGGAGAATTCCCTCACAAAGGTATGAAATGTTAATAGGAATAATTGGGACATGCACATACCAGTGGTTCTATGGGCCTATAGGAGTACTTGTAAGAAATTGACTAGGCAAACACCTTTTTGACTAGTTTATGGACAAAAAGCAGTAATGCCGATGGAATAGATAGTACCCAACCTAAGAATTGTAGCAGCAACCGAGATGGAAGATCATGACATCATGGAGGAATGCCTCATGCGGTTATTGGGGTTAGAGGAAGACCACTATTTGGCTAGATTTTATCAGCAGGTACAAAAAGCTAGAAAAAAGGCATGGCATGGTCAACACATCAAGAAATGCACCTTCAAAAATGGTGATTTGGTATTAATGTATGACAACAAGTTTACTAAGTTTCTGGGGAAGTTTCAGATGCACTAGATGGGACCATATATAATTAAGGAAATTTCATATGGTGGCGTAGTTTAGCTCGCGCAGCTAAATGGCGAAGTATTTCTAGGTAGGATTAATGGGAGCAGGATAAATATTTATAGGGACAATCTTTCCCCTGTGCATTGACTACATGGATGTAAGAAAGTCTTAGTGCTTCTGGCATTTGAAAGAAAGCATGAGACTATAAACGATGCTTCTAAGGAAAAAAATTGTAGAAGAAGGAAGCCTACGTGATGTTGTGGAGGAGCATGCAAATGGAAGCTGAGACAATATGACTACACCACAAGGAGGTTTTCCACACAGCCTACCGAGAAAATGACAGTTGGAACAACTATAATTGATTTGACAGCTATGGAACAAACAATTTGAATTCAAATCAAGTTATAAATATTACACGCCACTCCACACTTGGCCACTTTGCTTCTTGATATTTTGTTATGTGTTGTTGCGCTTTCAGAGCCAAGTGAATTTTTGTATGTCCAGTTACCTGAGTTGGGAAGAAGTTGAGAAATAATTATTGAAGAGAGGGGTAGGAAATATCATGACTACAACACCACCAGTCCCTGCTACAACACCTAGGTCGCCGAGACCAAAACCGATTGCCTCTGCGACAAAGAAGAAAAAGCAAAAGCAAACGCCTGTTTGGAAATCACCGCAAAAAATCCCAACTGAGCACAGACAGAAGGGTTGTATGGATAAAAAATGAATCCTGCAGAACCCCTGGACCTTGATGAAGAAGAGCTGAATATGGGGATTGAAGATATCAACGCAGAGGGCACAAAGTCAATTTCCTGGCTACTGTCGTATATACCCCCAAGGAAACCAACCACCAAAGTAACTAAGGACCCAAAATCTTTGAAATTTATGGTTTTCACACCATTGTTGCTGGAGGAGGTACCTATTGAGGGAAAATTGTTGACCCAAGTACCATTTCTGAAGATGGAGGATTGGGATTTGGGCGATCATGAGAAATTTCCGCAGTTAGAACCCAGTACATACTTGAAATCGATCTACTACGAGGAGGCAGGTGTCACAAGGCTTGAATTGATGAAGTGGGCAACCGATATTGAGTGCGTAGGGTTGCTCAACATTTTGTACATCCCACATTTTAGCCACAACATTATTAATACCATCTGTGTGCGCCAGTTGTTGGCACTGGTTCATGATGGGTGCCTCTGGCTGGGAGGGCGCATCCCAATTGATGATATACTAATCCATAGAATCACAACGTTACGATATTAGGGTGTGAACCCTGCAGATGATTTTGTGGGGATGTCATAGGAGAAAAAGCTTGTAGACCAAATGAAAAGCATCTTTAGGTTGGTAAAGAAGTCGTAAGCTTACGCCATTAGTTGTATCTCATATGAAGTTGTACGATTTGCTACACAGATCTTGGCAGGAAAAATTATGAGGAAGTGTCGTGCCGATGAAGTACCAACACCAGTAGTATCCTTGGCTATGCAGTGCAGCAAGGGGGTCTAATTCAATTGGTCAAAGTACCTCTGCCAAGAAATTTTGGATGATTTCTACAAATAATGGGAGGAAGAAAAAATGTTCCACTATGCATGGCTACTGTTATTGATCACGCTGATAGCTTGGAGGACACATGAGGATTCCCCATTCCCAACAATGACAGATCTAGACTTGTGTGAGGCTACAAAATTTTCCTCACTGTGGGCAATGAAGGAACCTAACTGTGTCATTGAAAACAAGATGTTATGGGTAATGTTTGAATCGGAATTGTGTATGGTGATTAACCAGAAACTGCGGTTGTCACCCACTCTGTTCAAAGAATGTTGGTGCATTGTAGATTTTAAGGTCAATTTCCATCATGTATACATCTGCATGAGGTGCAATTTAATGAAGAAATGGACAATGTTGCCATTTTTGGTCATCGAAGACAATATCACACAGTTAGTCCTGTTATCACCTAGAACTGCAGTGTTATGTACATAAAGTTGTCCATAAATTTTTGTTCTTTGTTGTCCAAAAATAGGTGTTTAATGGTTATTGCCCTATGTGTGTTACTTAGGGATTGAGTTTTATAAAGGTATTCATATGAATCATTTTCAAAAACCGTTAGCTATCCTCCATCATGATTATATGAGATATATCTTGTCTTATATACGTCACTGGGTCTTTTCGCGTTTTCGCAGCGAAATTCTTATTGGCTGATTTTGTAGCGCAATGATGTCTTAGTCCTATCACAGCATGTCATTAACCAGCCATTTCGTAGCGCATGTTGTCAACTCATATCTGTCTGTGCTACAAAATCGTGGATTCGGGGATTAAAACAGCACTGATTCTTAGAATGTCATGTCTGAGGGATGAGTCAGTATGTCCGTCCGTTTAATTGTCAGAATGGTGTCCTTTCAAGCAAATGTAAGCCATTATTTCCCCAATAGGTTCATAACCGCGCACCCAAAATCATTCAAATGGTCTGTAATGCCGGTAGTGGTATGATGTCTGTTAATGCTGTATGAATTGGCCCGTTTGCATGATAAGACTGTTAAGTGCAGAGGAGCCTGAATTCATTCTCTATAAAGAACCTGATTGCAAGCGAGCCGGCGTTCAAAGTTTGAATTTGCATTTGGAGATTGAAGCTGGTAGTGTTTCTCTGCGCAAAGGAGTTCAAAGCAAAATGGAGAAGAAGGGGCATCGGTCTGGAAGGTGTCAGAGAACTGAACCTGTGGGATTGGATCTCGCATTGAGAGATGAAGGTGTGAGACAAGCCTTTCAGAATGCTGGCTGCTGGTCTTTTTGTGAAAAGCTACAAGGGGGGCATGCTGAGGTAACGAAAGCATTTGCCTTAAATTTTACTAGTTTAAGTTCTAAAGTAGCTATGCTAGAATTCCCTGTATCTTCAGAGGTGATTGCTAGGGTAACTGAAATCCCGAGAGGAGGGCAGGAGTGGTTCAAAAATTTCAAATTTGATATGAACCCCTGCAAGGAGTTCCTGAAGGAACCTTATGTTAATGAAGATCTCACA